>BGPR01006004.1:6780-61788 GCA_013235015.1 Araneus ventricosus | reverse complement strand
AAGCGTAGGTTTGCATGAGTAGGGCCCGGCTGGTTTTAAGATGAACGTGATCTCATAATGTTTATTTGATATTTTTCATGAAATTTAGTTAA
Source organism: Araneus ventricosus (assembly GCA_013235015.1). NCBI lineage: Eukaryota > Metazoa > Arthropoda > Arachnida > Araneae > Araneidae > Araneus > Araneus ventricosus. Next base: position 61,696 of record BGPR01006004.1, on the reverse strand, counting down.
AATTAATTTTAGAGGTTAAAGTATACGTTTGTATGAGTAGGCCTCACTGGATTTTAAACGAACGCACTTTCATAATGATTATCAGATATTCGGTATAAACTTCAGTTATTTAATGCAATATAAATTTTAATATAATATGAATATAAATAAATTCCGAACTAAAATCCGTATACATATTGATTGGGTCGACCCTATGCATTGTATTATACTCGGATCATTAAATCATTTTCCTTTTTATGTGTTTTATTACTATTTGTTTTAGTGCTTGTATTTGATATTTATGAGATGTATTAACATTGATTATAAGGCAAATGAGATATGAGAATTATATTTATAAGATGGTAGGTTTAATTTTGATATTAATAAATATGTTAGTTTAAAGTAATTTTGTCTCTGATTTTTCTTCACTACCTTGATGACACTGATGGAGGTACTATTTGGAATGTAATCTGGGTTAATACTAAAAATATAACATCTAAATATATATTCAAGCACAACGCAATGATTTTTTTTTTATAGTTTTACTTGAAAATGAATATGAAAATTGTTTCAGGGGTAGATTGTAGACTTAAATTAAATCAAGCTTCACCTTTGCTAATTCTCAGTGTCTGAGTGTCAAGTTGATTGATTTGAGTTGTAAGGTTCACTCATCATATGATATGACAGTTTCATTATTAATGCTTGAGTATAGTAAAAAATTAAATGCTAGATTGTGAGTCGAGATGGATTAGGAAGTGAGTTGAGAAAGATGAGTATTATTTATCGAGATAAATAGATACTGAGAGTAAAAAGGCATAATTGGCAGATAATTTTAAAAATTATAAATTGTACTTCTGATATTAATATCATATAAAAAGGTAAATGAATCATAAATTCTATACGACAGTTTTGAAATGTGGAATGCAATTTTTAGCAATATTTCCTAGTGCGGAATGGAAGATTTGGAGATTGGGATGGAAATTTTGGGGATTGAAATGGAAGTTTTGGGGATTGGAACGGAAGTTTTGGGGATTGGAATGGAAGTTTTGCAGTGTGGAATGGAAGTTTTGAAGAGTGGAATGGAAGTTTTGAAGAGTGGAATGGAAGTTTTGCTCCGTTTTTTATTGTGGAATGCAATAAGTGGGCAGTTTTGAAATGTGGAATGCAATTTTTAGCAATATTTCCTAGTGTAAAATGGAATTTTTGGTCTGATTTGGTGTGGCATGGAAATTTTGGTGGTTTTTTTTTTTTTTTTTTTTGGCGTGTGGAAAGGAATTTTCTGAATATTTAATGGAAATTTTAGAGTGTGAAACAGAAATTTTTCAGATTGGAATGAATTTTTTGAAGTATGGAGAGGAAGTTTGTCCCCGATTTCTTTTTTTTTTTGTTTTTGTGGAATGGAATTTGTGAGCTTTTTGGAGCGTGGATTCCACATTTTGTGCGGTTTTGAAGTGTGAAATGGAATTTTAGCTCCATTTTGGAGTGTGAAAGGGAATTTTGAATGTGCGGAAAGGAAGTTTTGGAGAGTGGAAAGGAAGTTTTGCCGTGAGGAATGGAAGTTTTGAAAATTGTAATGGAATAGTATATATAATAATAGCGTATATCAATTTATAGCTTTTTTTCGGTTTGATACAATTTATTTAACACTCCCAGATCGATGTAGTAAGTGGGCAGTTTAGAAGTGTGAAATGCAATTTTTAGTGATATTTCGGATTGTGGAATGGAATTTTTGGTCTGTTTTAGGGTGTGAAATAGAATTATTTGAGTGCAGAATTGAAGTTTTCCGTATGGAGCATATTTGCGTATTTTGAAGTATGGAGAGGAAGTTTTGCACAGATTTTGATTGTGGGTTGGAATTTGTGGACAAATTTGGAGTGTAGAATTCACATTTTGTGCCGTTTTGGAGTGTGAAATGGAATTTTAGCTTCGTTTTGGAGTGTGGAATGGAATATTTAAGGTGCAGAATGGAATATTTAAGGTGTGGAATGGAATATTTTGAGTATGGAATGGAAATTTTAAAGTGTGGAATGAAAGTTCTGAAGAGTGGAATGGAAGTTTTGCAGTGTGGAATGGAAGTTTTGAAGAGTGGAATGGAAGTTTTGCTCCGCTTTTTTAATTGTGGAATGCAATGTGGGCAATTTTGAAGTGTGGAATGCAATTTTTAGCAATATTTCCTAGTGCGGAATGAAAGTTTTGGAGATTGGAATGAAAGGTTTGAAGTGTGGAATGGGAGTTTTGAGGAGTGGAATGGAAGTTTTGAAGAGTGGAATGGATGTTTTTCAGTGTTGAATGGAAGTTTTAAAATTTCACTTCAAAACGGCACAAAGTGCAATCCACATTCCAAAACTACACACAAATTCCATTCCACAATAAAAATCTGATCAATACTTCCTATCTATACTTCAAAAATTTCATTCCAATCTTCAAAACTCTAAAATTTTATTTCCGTATTCATAAAATTCCATTCCACGGGTCAAAACAGACTAAAAATTACATTACACAATCCGAAATATTGCTAAAAATTGCATTACACAACTCAAAACTGCCCACTTATTGCATTCCACAATCAGAAACGGTGCAAAACTTTCAATCCACTCTTCAAAGCTTCCATTTCATGCTTCAAATATTCTATTCCATACGCCAAAACAGACTCAAAATTCTGTTCATCACTCCAAAAAGGAGCTAAATTTTCACTTCACACTTCAAAACGGCACAAAATGTGTATTCCACACTCCAAAACTGACCACAAATTTCATTCCACAATCAAAATCGGTGAAAACGTCCTCTACATACTTAAAAATTTTCATTCTACTCTGCAGACCTTCCATTCCAGAAGCTAAAATTTCCTTTCCTTACTCCGAAAATTCCATTCTACAAGCTAAAACAGACCAAAAATTTCATTACAAACTCCGAAATATCTCTAAAAATTCCATTGCACACTTTAAAATTGCCTACTGTTTGCATTACACGCTCAAAAACGGCCTAAAACTTGCATTCCACACTACAAAACATCCATTTCTCTCTCCCGCACTTTCAAAATTCCCTTCCTCACTCCAAAACAGAGGTAAAATTTCATTTGGCATTTCAAAACGGCTTAAAATGCTCAATCCACACTCCAAAACTGGCCACAAATTCCATTCCTCAAAAAGAAATATGCTCAAAACTTCATCTCCATTGTTCGAAATTTCATTCCAATGTGCAAAAATTCCATTCCAATCTCCAAAACTTCCATTCCAATCTTCAAAACTTCCATTCCAATCTCCAAAACTTCCACTCCACTTTCCAAAACTCTTATTCCTCATTTTAAAATTTCTAATCCATACTCCAAAAATTCCATTCCACACGTCAAAACTGATTAAAAATTCCGTCCCCACTCCAAAACGGCACAAAATGTGCATTCCACACTACATACCTTCCCACAAATTCCATTCCTCAGTCAAAACCGGTGTGAAACTTCCTCTCCATACATCAAAAATTTCATTCCACAAGCTAAAATTTCCATTACACACGCCAGAACAGACCAAAAATTCCATTTTACACTAAGAAACACTAAAAGTTGCATTCCATTCTTCAAAACTGCCCACATTGCATTCCAATATCAAAAATGGCGGAAACTTCCAATCCACACAGAAAAACTTCCTTTCTAATCTCCAAAATTTAAATTCCACGTTTTTCCAGACTCCAAAACGGAACTAATTCCATATCACACTTCAAAATGCACAAAATTTGCAGTCCACTCTCCGAAATCGCACACAAAACTTCCTTTTATTACTTCAAAAATTTCATTCCAATCTGTAAAACTTCTATTTCACTCTCTAAAATTTCCATTTCGTTTTCCAAAAATTCCATTCGACACGACAAAACAGACCAAAAATTCCATTCCACTCTCCGAAATATCACTAAAAATAGAATTTCACACTTCAAAACTCCTCATTTATTGCATGCCATAATAAAAAAACGGCGCAAAACTTCGATTCCACTATCCGAAACTTTTATTCCACACTTTAAAATTTTCATTCCATTCTTCAAATATTCCATTACACAACCTAAAAATTCCATTACACGCTCCAAAACAGGCCATAAATTTCATTCCACACACCAAAATATAGCTAAAAATTGCATTCCAAAACTGCCTATTGCAATCTCAATATCAAAAACTGCGCAAAACTTCCATTCTAATCTTTAAAACCCATTCCACACGCAAAAACTTCCGTTCCACTTTTCAAAACTGCCATTTCACACCCTCAAAATTCCCTTACACACTCCAAAACGAACTAAAATTCAATTTCACACTTTAAAATGGCACAAAATTCACATTCTACACTCCAAATCTGCCCACAAATTCCAATCCACAATCAAAATCGGTACAAAACTTCCTCTCCATACTTCAAAAATTCCAATCTGCAAAACATCTATTTGACACTCTAAAATTTCCATTCCGTATTCCGAAATATCGCTAAAAATTGCATTCTACACTTCAAAACTCCCCATTTATTGCAGTCCACAAACAAAAACGGCTCAACACTTCCAATTCAATCTTCAAAACTTCCATTCCACTCTCCAAACCATTCCACACCCTCAAAATTCTCTCCCACACTCCAAAACGGAGCTAAAATTCCATATCACACTTCAAAACGGCACAAAATATACAATACACATTCCAAAGCCGCAAACAAATTCCATTCCACAATAAAAATTGGCACAATTTTTCCTCTCTATATTTCAAAAATTTCATTCCAATCTGGAAAACTTCTGTTTCACACTCTAAAATTTAAATTCCGTATTCAAATATTCCATTCCACGCGCCAAAACAGACCAAAAATTCCATTCCACACTACGATATGCGCCGTTCCCTAACACAGGTGGCGCTTGGTGTATTTTTTGCCCCACCCGTGTTAGGGCGATTCCGAGAAAGTTTTGGGGAGACTTCTCCCGACAGATGATTCAAGCCTAAAATATTATCATTTAACGATGTTTCGGACTAAAGGTTCGGATCTCCTTCAATTTCATTTTCTTAACACCTTTCAATTCTTTTTGGAATGCTTCCGCGTTGACTTGATAGTCGAGTCTCAACTTCCCGGTAAAAAGATCGCTGTTTCGAGACCCGGTTCGTTGAGGATCCGCTACATAGTTTGGTTTCGTGTTCGTTAAATGTGCTACATTGAGTAAACTTTCTCTCTATGATGTGACATGATTTGAGCTACCGGCTCAGGTTTGTTTCTCCTTCGCCATGGTTTAAAACTATAAGGTCATCCCAAAATCTCTTTCCCCAGGTAGCACAACATGTTGGACGATTTTGCACAATATTGTGTGATATTATATAATATTATATGATACTGTACAATATTATATAATATTTCGCATATCTTTGTGCTGCTGGGTTGTGCGGTGTAAAAATGAGTGTTAATCTAACTGACGTAACAAATTAAGTGACCTACCCATTCTGAACACACAATTTAACTTCTTATTTTAAAAACTGAATCCTTGGCGTTAAATTTGGCATCTTATCTTACGCATTATGCTTGAACTCAAGGTTCTTCACCTCCGGTGAATCTTTTAATTTTAATTCATTTCACATAGGAGAAAAAGTGAATAAATAGCAATTTTAAGTATTAAAATCCTTTTATTTTTATTTCTATCATAATAAAAATTTCAAAACAAGTAACTTTTTTTATATAGATAAATAGGTAATGAATGGTTAAATTTCTGCCAGAACAGAAAACTATTTATTTTATGAATTAATTTCAGAAGCAAAGCTGAAAGCTATTATTTTATCATTTAATGAAAAAATTTTAATTAAATATTTAAATATAATGTTTTATCTTTTTACAGCTTTTTTTTGTAAATATTTATTCCGTTGCCGATGAAATAAATAGTTTTCTGTCCCTGTAATGAAAATAAGCTGTTTAAAATTCTGAGACGGAATGTTATTCATCCTTTTTGTATTATTTAATTAATAAAAACAGATAATTTTCGGAATACCATTACGAACGACGCTTCATTTCATACTAAAAATCAAAAACAACAAAAATTTATTTCAAGGCTTTAATTTAAACTTTGCTTTATGTTTTTCCATGTCCCGATTCCACCTATCGATCTGGACATGGAACTTTATCTAACTAGACATGAAAAGTGACATGTTTGATTAAATCCTCAGGTCGTATACCAGACCACATTTGATCATTCGCCTTTTTTTTAGTGCCTCAGTGTTTAATTTACCCAAGATGCAAATTTTTTTCATGATATTCACGCCATAATTTATCATATCCATGCTACATCTCAAGCAATGATGAATGATGGTACAGAGCCAAGCCTACCCCGAAAGTGTCACCAACAAATTAGTCAGGAACAGACCATCGTTTCTCATACTCTGCAATGCCATCGGTCATCTTCGGCTCTCTTCGGGACATATTAGGACGCTGACACCCACTTGCAGTACTTAATATTCACTTAGGCGACCACGTGGGATAGCCGAGACGGATAGAAATCTTAGCCCAGGCCAGTTTTCATTTTGTCCGTCCGTCCCGTTCTTATTATCTGTGAATTTTAATCATCTTGTCATATTGTTTGTTTGAACGCATGAGTTATTACCGATAGGACTGTCATTTCTCGGAATTTGATATTGTTACGGTTGTCAAGCAAGGTGACGACTAATCTGGTATGAAATGAAATCCAGATGAAGCATCTTGGGATGTCCTCGTCAGGATTTTCGTCTCTCTTTGGTTGTCAGGTTTGCGACTTCAGCCGGCTTGCTGACGTTTCGGAGACAAACACTGGTATGCCATGCATGAAAGTGCTTCTTCTAGGTTTTACTTTTTTATAATTGTCTGAAGAAAAGGATGCCAGATGACTACGTGAGCATTTATCTTCGTCTTCAAAGAAAGCTTTGATTGAATTGGATATGTTTATCCACGCTAATATCCAACACGGATGTTAATGTCCTCCTATCCTTACGAGTTTAAGTCACATAATGTAAGATTTCCCGGGATATCGCATCTTATAATAAAACAAATCATCGTTTAACAAGCAACGCCACCTATCTCATTTTTCCAAGCTTTATAAGAGGAATTAAAAATTGAATTTTTTTGCAACCAATAACGAGTATTTCTGATTATTCTTTCTCAGCTCGTATGAGCACGAGGCCGCATGCTCATACCAGATGTGAAAAAGAATCCGTAATATTCGTTACTGGCTGCGAGAAATTCAGTTTTTAATTCCTCTTCCAAAGCTTGGAACATCATGAGTTCGCGTACGGCATCTGCATCTCCTGAAATTCTGGTAAAATACCCTTATAATAATCGACCAGACTTGCTATCTTGGATAAGACTTTATATAACGTTACAGGAAACTCCTATCATGAGAAATCGAGCAACCGCGCTGGCCACTCGATGGGATGTGCACAAATGGGAACAGTCTCCTAGCCCTTTCGTGAAAACGATGTTGGTAGGCGTATGAATACATAAAAAGAAAGCAAAAAATACAATTGGTGCTGCCATCTATTGTCTTTATTCGATAATAAAAATACATTTTTTTTCCTAATAAATCATCAAAAGATTACTGTCTGGCTAAGATAAAAAGCTAATAAAAAGGTGTTTTCGAGAGAAAATCACCGCTCCTGAAAAAGCTAGTACTTCCTGATTCAATTACAACCATGAATTGAACGGCGATTTGTGCTTATCTTGGTGTGCTCTATCCTCTTTAAAGATTGTAGTAAAAGTTCTAAAACGCACATATTTGTATATGACGGATGTTAGAATGGATCAGGGTCTAGAAATAGTTTATCTTAATAAATTCTAGCTTAAAAAGCTACTTAAATTAGCTAAATTAACTAAAAATAGTTATAATTAACTAAACTAACTAAATTCTAGCTTATTCTTCTTAATAAATAGTTTATTTTAATAAATTCTTTGAAAAATTTCAAAGGCATAATTTTAGTTTAAAAATCCCAATTCTTAGAAAGTGTAAGAATTATGTATATGTTGAGAAGCTTCTATAGAGAAAACAGAGTTGTGCGAAGAAAACTTACAAAAATAATTTCTGTTATATTCTAAGCAACAATTCCATAAAATGCATTCCCCAAGAGAATTGAATATGTTCCCCAAGAAAAAATTGAAGAATTGAAATGCATTCCCCAAGAAAATTGAATATGTTATTGCTTAAAAGAACAACTTAAAGCTATTTTAAGAAAAAGTTTTAGATTCAATTTATTTTGAAAAAAAAACTGCTAAATTGATTCATAGATACTGAAATGTATTTTAATTAGATTTTAAATTAAGGTAAATAAAAATAGCTGTAAATGTTTATGTAAATTTAAAAAGGAAATATGAAGTTTGGATTACCTAATGGCTTCATTATTTATCATAATATATAGTTTGAAATATAATTTGAACTAAGGTAAGATTTATCAAAATTTCATAATTATTATTCTAAATTTGTTTCATTAACAAACAAAATTTTCATTAAATAAATTAAAACTTCAGATTACAAAGTTAATGAATCTAGTTTAATGATTCCTTTTTCAAAACACTGTTAATAGCTTTAAAAAACTTGTAAAAATTATTTTATGTTCTAAACAGTAGATTTTTAGTAAATTTAATAGGTTAATCTTTTTACTTTCTCGTATACGAAATATAGAATGAGAAAGTATTGTAATCGAGAAAAAATTCGAACTCGAGATTTTGATGTATCTCCACGTTTTAGACCTCCCTGAGTCCGAAAAACATGATTTTGGAATTATGTCCGTCTGTGAACACGATAATTCGAAACATATTAAAGTTACATGGATGAAATTTGATATGTGGTTTTGATATGTGGTCTTTACACATAATTTGTAGGTTTCTATCAAATTTTGGACAAAATCCGTCCACGGGAGGTCAGTCTGTCTGTATGTCAGTGTTCATGTGAACGCGATAACTCACAAACTTAAATACATGTGTGGATAAAATTTGTTACACATTTTTATCATCAGGAATGTAGGTTTGTATCAAATTTTAGACCAAATACGTCAAAGGGTTGACTGTCTGTCGGTTTGTATAATCGCATACCTTTGAACGCAATAACTTCTTTAAAAAATTACTTTGATAAATGAAATTCGGTATGTGGCCTTCTTAACTTAATTTTAGATTTGTGTCCAATTTTTGTGTCAATCGGTTAAAAAAAGGGCTTTCAAATTGCAAATTTTGTTTTCTTTATCTTACACCCAGCCCTATAGGTAATCACGCCGGCTTCTATAGGTAATCACGCCGGCTTCCAATTCAACTTCTGCGTTGGACGACGACCATCGGAAATCGTGATATGACGTTTCGCTTATTCCCCCCCCCCCCACTGAGTTTGGGGTTCTTGTTCGTTTTACTGCCTTTTAGATTATTTTTTTCTCTACATGTGTTAGGATTTTACGAGAAAGTTTAGGGGAGACCACTCCCGCTGTTTTATATTATTTACTACAATGTAACACTGGAGAAATCTTAAAAACTTCTTTTAATATAAAATTGAATTCTTTAATCTTCAGGAAATTAATTTTAATCCGCAAGTTTATTGATTAATGCAAGTAAAAAAAAGGAATTAGACAATAGTGAGCTTTTTCGAAAAAATATCTAATTTCACAGTCGAATTGTTTTATTTAAGTTTTTTTTACCTGCCAATGTAAAACTTTTTTGTTTATACTGAAAAAATATACCTATCTAATACACAAAACAGGAAAATGTAATAAAATTACCGCAAATTAAATTAAATAATAATTACCTCAGATTTTTAGTTCTTAATTGAAAATAAAATGATGTCGTCACACTTTCGACGTTTAGTGACATATCGATTGTGTGCAGGAGACATGTGCGAAAAACGATTATGAACTGAAACTGAAATTAGTTAAAAGAACTGCGTAGTTTTGGTGAGGTAGATGAAATATGAAGCACCTGATTTAAGTGCTTTAACGATTGAAAATCCCTTGAATTCCTTCTCGATTCTTAACTAAATTTAAAATATGAATTTAATTTCTCATCATTATGCGTTGTCAATTGGTTTATAATTGTGTTTATCCATAATCACACCATTCTGAAGTGCTGGAACAAGTCGGGAGAATTTATCTTCTGTCTCAAGACTTCTATGTAAAAATATCGTTTATAACCTGAATAAAAATGATAGCGTCTATGTATTTTAAAACCAAATAAGTTCAATTGACAGCAGTAAAAATCCTTTAAAGTATGCAATACAAGTTTCTGCCATCATTATTTGCTTCTGTTGTGTTTTGATTTCCTAACTTTTGAAGTTTTCTAGCATTAACATCGGATTATAGAAATAAAACGTATTTGCATCATCCAAAAAAATTATCTTATCAATTGTACCGATTTGATCTCCATACTATTTTTCCTGATTCCCGCAATTTTCAGTAATTATGTTTTGGTTTTGACACACATAGACTATTGCACACAGATAAAGTGCACACAAAAATGTGTTTAATATTTTAATTGGGCGAAATGGAATCGGGAGTGTTAATGTTCACAAGACATAAAAATGTAAATAATATTTTCTTTGAACTTATACAGAAATGTGTAAATTCAATAATAACAAATGCATATAATATTTTCCTTTGATGTGAATGGCAACATGCATGATGTAAAAATTAGAAATATGACGTGTTTTGTGTTGAGCTCATAGGGAAGAAAATCAAGTATGCATTTTTATCTTATCTTATCGTCATCTAATTTAGTTCCACCATGTGTCGTCTAATAGCGGCTTGCCTGGACTAGATTGTTCCATATTTTATACTCATAACAGATACGAAACCAAAAGAGAATGAAATACAAAATCTGCAATTATTTAATACCTAAATGAGGAAAAAATAATTATAAGGGCAAAGTGCCGAGAGTATTTTACTATCCATATTTAAGAACAGTTCATTTTTCTTGGTCTGATCTACGCTCAAACTTTCAAAAGAGAGGTAAGTCCGAACCAGGCCTATGAATTTCTTGAATTGCATGCTTTGTTTTAATATTTGAGATCCTTTATTTCTTCTATATCGCCATGATTAAAGTCGTATGATGACCATTATTTATCCTGATAACTCTACCATTACTCAATGTCAGAAAATTCTAAATTAAACACCTAATCTTAATTGCTACTTTCGGAAATGGTTCAGTGCATATGAACTAAGAAGAGATTAAAATAGCAGACTTAAGTGCCCACTTTGGCTGTAAAAAAAGATAAAGGAAAACTAGATACTACTTAACTTTAGCGGGAATATTTCACATGCATCAATTAACCATGTTCTGTTTGCGTTATTTTGCTCGCTGACTAAAAATTTATTATAGGTTATACATGCGACCATATTTTCAAAGAATACAACACACAAATTTAGATAATTCTTTTTTATTAATCAAACTGGATTTAATACAAATAAATTTCAGGCACTACTAGTCAGATAACATGAAATGACAAATTTGCTAATGAATGATAAACTTGCTTTTAATTTTTAACAAACTCTTTCGAATGAAACTCTGAACACTCAAACAGTTATGAATACTTAAAAAATTCATTGTCTTCAAATGCCTCTTTACAGATAGACAATACTAATTAACATATCTATAAACATTATATCTTCGCACAGCGAACATGTAATGAGAAAAATAGTTATATCAAATCTATGCACAAACGAGGATATGCATCAACTATTCACAAAATACCCGCGTTTGTTGCTTTTAGAAGATGAACTTTCATATCCCTGTCGAAATGTTGAAAAAGATGAACACACTCTTCAAATTACAGGGCGATTCTTACAGTACGCTCCGATGAATTTCGCACACAGTTACGCAATCCGTGCTTATAACCGATAAAAATTATGACATATTTGTCCGTGAGCCGAGTCAGTTGGTATGTGCAAGGCCTGTCACGTGGCAAAATTTGTGCATAACGGTCTAAAAAAATTCATTTTCACTTGTCGGGATACATAAAAGACGAATATTCTAGGATTGTAGAATCTGAAAACCTACATGATATTGCTGAATCACTGACACATCCACATTAAGAGGATGTCTGGTATTCTATTCTATATCATGATCCAACTGGTGTGATTATCTTGGACGCCGCCATGTTCTGCCATCTGGGCTGTATAAGACTCTGGGATTAACCTCACGAATTCTGTCACTTCTCGGATCATTCATACATTTTCAACTCGACAAGGCTCATGGAATAATACGTCACTAATGAATCCTTAGAAAATTCAATGGACCAGTTCTGTAAGAACCCCCCTTATATAATCATAATGAAATCGAGAACTACATGGAAGAAAACTCTTTCTTGAAACCATAGTCATCTTCTTGATTGTCCGAATGACCGCTGGTTCGCCATTCCCTTTCCAGAGACCGCGATATATTCCTCCGCTCTACTTGATCAGAAAACAGACAATACAAATTTCCTCTTTGTTTCGGCCTGTTTCTTACTTCCGTAGGTGTCTCTTCAGCAAGAGGACCAGGATTCCTTTTCAGTGGACATCGTGTTTTTCTTGGCGGGGGTGACGGCACCCTCTTCTGATGGTCAGGCTTCAGTACCATCAGGTTGGGACGGACAGGCAAAGGTGGAGGCACTTCTTGTTGTAACTTTGGAAGAGGAGGAACAGTGTTAGTCAGAAAATCATAGTCTATCTCCTCATAGACATGATACTCCGCTGCTGAGGCATAGCATTCACTGTTATTGGACTTAGATGAGGAAGAATCATTGGCGATATCATTGCTCAGAGTCTCTGGCTTTTCGGTAGAGGCAGATGCCGAAGTGGCAGATTCGGCAGTTTCAGAGTCTTTTGTCGAATCCGGTTGGAGCTTTTTCATCTGGAGGTCTTCGATGATTTCTAGCATGCACCGGGCGACTTCAGTGAAGCGACATTTGGCAGTTTTGCTGATGGACACAGTCGACGAAGATGCAGCAGAATCCTTGGCTGGCTTAGGAAGTCTGGTGTCATCTTCAAGGGCAGGCTGGGATGATGCTTCTGTTCCACTCTCGGGAACAGAGGATGCAGATTTGGATGACTGTTCCTGAGATTTTTCTCCTGAAAAATCAGAAAAATATAAATATAGTATGGTATGGTATATTCAATGTTTTATTAATCATTACAATTTAAAACTCAATTCGTCAATGCAATTTTCAATAAAATATTACTTTTGTTAACTGCTGTGCCTGTGTTTCATGCGCGCATCAGATTATCTTATTTTAAAACTTATGAAAACTTAAATTCACACAGAGATTTTAATTCGATACAAAAAATACTTGGAATCCATAAACATCTCAAATGTTATATGGACTCTTAGATGAATCAACCCAGCACATTCCCCAAACTTTTAGTACCATTTAATTAGGCTGTAGAAAAAACAAAAGGAGAAAGGTCAAGATATTTACTTCATAGATTTCTTAAGCGACAAGACGTCGAAGAATCATTAATAAAATGCATACTACTGAATTGAGACACTGAACTATTCTTCATGGTAACTCGTTGCGTTTTATTCTGGATAGCTTATGTAAAGAAATTTTAATAGAAAATAAATTCTTATCTGACACAACTGATAATTATTTAAAACCCACACAGACCCAGCCTACCCAAGAGGGTGTAAGGCCTGAGACAGGAGAACTGATGAATGCAGTGTTCACACGACTCCCCTCCACCCATCCCATAGGCCAATAGACCGTTCACTAATTTACACGAGACTGTGATGACCCGAAGTCGCCTAATATCAAAAGAAGCTCTAAACTTTGGTTAACTCCAATGTAATGAAAAAAAATGAATGTAACCATTTTAATTTGAACTCGAAAAGGAAAGATCGACGTATTGAAAATTCAGAATAGGCGAAGAACTACAGAATACTTTCGGTGCTATAAACATATGTTTTAACACTGAAAGGAATAGTGATGAATCAGACGAATGAGACGATGAATCAGACGATGAGCAAGACGAAACGACGTGACGTACTAACCAGAAAAAAAGGTTTCGATGTAATTTGAGCAAAAAACACTAAATAGTGCTCTGAAATTTTCTACTGTAATTATTCAGGGACTAATTTAAACAGCATATAATGATGTGCACACACAGGTATTTTCTTATTTAACACACATTACTTTTCTTTACATTTTATGTTGAATTATTTACGATTGTACTTTATTATTCTTTATTTTTCTTTTTGGTCTGAAGCTCAATAATCTGCTTCTGCGCATGATAAAAATATTAAGTACATCCGATAGGCGGATCACGAGATGATAAAACTTGTCGATATTCTTCATTAGATTTATTTAGGACCAGTTTTGGATGGACAAAAATACATGCTTTGAATTTTTGCGAGCAATTAATAGCACATGAACTACGCCTATTCTCAAGATACCAGCTAATGCTATTTATAATGCGACAATGCCGTACCCGATGAGTTTATGAGAATAAATATAAGCAAAATAATAAATGAATGAATAAAATGGCGAGCCTCAACTTTTAGAAGTTCCGTTTATCTCGTTTCGCAAGTTTTTCTTGTGTTCCATCTGCTCGATTCGTGCGTGACCAGACAAGATTAATCCATCATCAGCAAAATGCATCTATTGTGACAGTTCGTCATAGAATTTTTTTGTGAAGAAAGAACAGAAGAAAGGTGATAGGTAAAGAAAGAAGGAAAGTAAAAATAAAAAATGGTTATGAAGACGGTTTTGATTCAAGATTTTAGGGAATAAGAAGAAAGGGAGTGGAGAATCTTATTATTTTCGGAAGAACGGTAATTATAGTATCTATGTTAGAAATCGATTTTCTATATCTTACTTCACATTTCATGAAAATTTAATTACTAAGTAACAATATATTAATAACGATTTTTGAAATAATGCATCGATCTAATATAATCCAAATAATTCGCATTTTTTACTTTTTTATACAATCATCTAATTATTAGGGCATGCTTCGACATTTCATCAAATTTTCTTATTTCAAATATTTTAGCTCATTTTTAAGTTCCTTACCTTTTTTTATTTTATTTTATGCTCAAAATTTACAATTTTAAATGAAAAATAAAAAAATGACTTGTAATAGACTGATTTAATCATGCAGTTTTTTCCTTTTGTGAACTTATTTTTGACGTAGTAGCTTGATTTCTTGCAAGTAAAATGGACGTTCTACGAATAGTAGATTCTGCACATGCGCATTGGGACCGATTTCAATCTCTTACATTCACACAAATAATACTGTCACGTGCAAGAAAGTTAAAAAAAACAAAATAGAACAATCAATTCGGTATTTTAATATTTCTCTCGCGACTACGCAAAAATGAGCATCAGATTTTTAATAATTTTACTTCTCATTCCTTCAATAACAACGATTTGTTTCATGCTATTTTTTATTTTGAGAGATTACTATACTGGGTTTTTCGCAATTAACTTCAGCAAATTTTTGTTGTTTAATTTAGTTACATTCAAGTTCCTTTCTGAAGCAACACGAGGGCCATTTTGGGAAGGATTTTGTAAACAATTGAATTTCTGAACAATGATCAGATGATGTGGTCGACTTGAACTGGTACACCTGCTCCCAACTTCCACACCAAACCAGCGGAAAGAATTTTTAAGCAGGACATTTCGATGAATCGACAGATTTAACATGCACCAGATCCGTATACACGGCGGATCTTCGGTGGAATCGGATTTCGTACCTGCGACACTCAGATCCAGATTTTTTTTTCTTTTTGAAGATGTATGTTAAAATAAGAACGAATAAAAACAGTCTTCAAGAAAATAAACTACTAGGCATACATAGCCCGTTTAGAGTCTTAGCTCATGAATTATGCTGAATAAAAGAGAAAAATTCGTCATTTTGGGAAATAATAGCATCAAATGTATCTTCAATTACTTACGTATCCACGGAGACAAAATGTGTGTAAGTGTCCAGTCCAACAGTCAAACCAATTTTTGTTTGTTTGTTTGTTTCTGCAGAATTAGTAACGTAGAGTTTCTCTTCACTAATTCAAACGAAAGTCTCAGACTATATTATATTTTATCCAAATCTTCGTTTGAACATAAGAAACGATAACTGTCTGCGTATGACAATCTGTTCGTTTTCAGAACTATTCTTAAAGAGTATTCGTTAAGAATTTGTTTCTGTGTTCGTCGTATTTGTTTCCGGCAATATATATATCTTTTCCAGCACATGTAGCATAAAAACATTTTTTTTTACCGCGAACAATTGTTAGAAACAAATATTTGAATAAAAGTATGCTTCTAAAAATATATTTCAAGTCTACTAATTTTATTCCACATGCATAACAGGGTAAAGAATTCGAGAAAATATTACAAACTAATAAAATTTCCCAATGAACTACGTCATAGCTCCTATATGACGCAATCAAGTTTAATATTGACGCTAAGATGTCAAAGCACTCTCTACCATACAAACGAAATAGATAAAAATAAACATCACACTTAAGACTTCAAAGTTGTCAACTGACCATTTTCTCTTTGAGTATAATTTACATCTTCCGTAACATAAAAAAAAGTAAAAAATATACCAGTTCATAAAAAAAGGGCAAATTTTGTTATGTAATAACTTCCGTGTGACAAGAATTTGAAATTGACGTCATTATTATGCTTCCCAACCAAGAAGGGAAAAAAAGTACCATATGCTGGAATACTAAATGAACAGGTGTTTCTTGGCATCTCAAAATGTAATCTCCTTAAAAATTCCAAGAGAAAAGAAGTTCCAGTTCCAGAAAAGGACATAAAAATCAATTTCAGAAGCTTTTACGAAATTAACTGAGCAAAGACAAAATCAAGATCCTTTAAATTGATAAAAGAAACAAAATGAAAGGCAATAAATGAAAAAATATCTTATTTAAGCTTAAACAAGTGGAAATCATTAGAAATGTTAAGGCCTATTGGTCTTATCCTTAATCTTCTTCTCTCCTCTATTCCCCTTCTTCTTCTCTCTTAATTTTCTGCGTGGGGAACTTATTATTTAATAAAAGTAAACCTAATCACGAATATATAGTCAAGTTTTTCTGAACGAAAAGTTAACATATTTACGAATCTTACTTATTTCAGCTGCTTTTGGACATTTGAAAGATGCTTAAATGAAGTTTTGTAATTAGCGTAACACAAAAACTGTCAATTTAAATTTTAAGTTTATTTCAATCAATTTAAATTTCAGTTTTTTATAGCGGTGGGCAATTCAATTCTTTTCAATATAAAAATTTAGATAAAATGCACTTTTAAGTTAAGTTGACGTTAAATACATACTTTAATAACAGTAATGTGATGGAGTTAATTCACATGACAAGCATAACTGTTCACGTCATCTAACATGTAACTGCATATAATCTTAACGCTGTGCAGTGAAATCAAGTCCTTTTTCTTGCTGAAATATGCACAATGATATCCAAAACTTATCACGGTGCATACAACATGAATATAAATAGACACTATTGAATAACTAATGGTTAAATAATACTTGCAAACTCTATAGTTCAGGGAAACAATAATGTGACACGTATTCCAAAGAATAAACTTCTTTTTAATAGGCTATAGCTTTTTAATGATAACTGAAACTAATAACGGTTTTTTTACTCAAGGAACCCAACCGCACAGCACTGTGAAGCACACGAGACAAATGCCAAACACAAAATGACAAAACTGAACTAAAAGAATCCCATTTTATTCTTGCAATATAGAGAGGTTCTGTTGACAGTTGCGGATGGAAAAGCTAACATCGTCGCCAAATAAATAATATTCTAAAAAGTCTTCCTTCCATTCATTTTATTCTGGTTTATAGTCATAATTTTCAGCCTAGAAAAACATATATAAACATATATACTCTATGTAAAACATCAAATCGATATTTTTGTCTTTCTTTCAACCTCAATCCAAAGCAACAGAAGACACTCAGCTAAAAATTTCGAGCAATATCAAAAGGCGTGAAGTAAAAGTTTTCTTGTACGGATATAATCCGAAGGCCATCAACCTACGCACAAATAGATTCAAAACCAGCAGTCGAAATGGATGCCATAACTTACTTGGAAAAAAGCAATCGAATAACATTTCTTCTGTTGCCATCAGCTACAATGTAACCAAGTAAATCTCATGTGGAATAAAAATCAGAAGGCATGCTCCTAGGAGAAGGTATTTGAAGACAAATTACCTCTAGTAAGAATTGAACGTATTTTGAGTGATGAATAGTGCACGTAATGGATAGTGTCGAAAAAGGTTCCCAGAAGGGATCAATAATTTGAATGGCACTTGGAGTTGCACCTCCTCAGCTCAGCTCATGGTAAGTCAGAGATTACTTCGCATGATGTATCATTAAAGATTGAACTATTTCTTTTTGTTATTGGACATGCCAGAAAAGCTGAATTCTAAATAGACTGATGGAGTTTAGTGTTCGAAGAAAAAATGGCACCACAGATACCTTTCCTTAATTGCTCCAAGAAGATCAAGCACTCGCGTACCGCCTCTCAAAACCGCGATTTGGATATTGAGTTATTTTGTATCTACCGGTTGCTGATTAATCGAAATTGTAATTTTAAATAAGTTTTGAACGCGTATGGAATGAATTAAATGGGTGTTTTGATTTCAGAACGTTTCTTTTAGCTGTTACTTACGTGCATGATTGATATTGATGTTTCCTTTGAAATAATCTAACAGTTGGGTGCTACCAGATAACAGTCAAATGAATGTTTCACTATGCATGAAAATATTCAAAATTAAAAACGGCTTTCAAGCAGGGCCGGCTCCAGAGTATTTGGCGCCCTTTGCGAAATTATTGTGGCGCCCCCTCTTGTATCTAAAAGATTTAACTACACTTATTAACTATAATAATTAAGATTTAACTTGTAGTAAACCATTTATTTATAGTAACAGGTTTAACGCGAGCGAATTTTCAAATTTATGATTAGGAATTGGCGCCCCTATATGCTCAGCGCCCTGTGCCGTGGCACAGGCTGCACACCCCTGGAGCCGACCCTGCTTTCAAGTTTCAACTTTAATTATCTGTTTAAAAAAATCAGACTGTGATGAATCAGTTGTAGTTTCGTTTTCTCTGGATTTGAACTCATTCTAACCATAACTGGTTTTAAATCACTACTTTGATACGTCGAAAATTAAAAGAATATTTCATTAAAAGTAAGAGCTTTGCTTCTAATTAAATTTAAAACCCTGCACAAATATTAAACCATATTAAATTTGATTAAACTGAAGACAGCATTAATTCATTATAAATGAAAATACTGTATTACCAAATGCGAAATCCGTTAATCAGTTGAGCTGCCGGCGAACAAGATTTTCAAACCCATAATATCTGTGAAATGCTAATTGCATACAATTTGTCATGATGTTTCAACACATGGAAGTTATTAAATGTCGTTTATTTTTATAAATATATAAATCATTATAAGTGTACAATATGTGTACAGTATACAAATGAATAAGATATACAGTATGCCCACTAAAGTCCATTGTCACCCCAATAATTTCTGAACGGCAAGAGCTATAGTCAAAAAAGTGGGGTCAAGGTATAGTAAAGTTGCCATGCGCTACGCAAGAAAATCGCTTGCAGCGCCACCTAGGGGGAAAATTCGAAGTTAGCGTTTTTATCTCAAAAACGGTACGATATACGGGAAAAAGTAAATTACAAAGATGTTCAGCATCATCGATTTAGTAAGAGAAGACACTTTCCGTACAGTAATGTTAAAAATAGAAGACGTTAAATGCATATTTGTTTGGTTCGCAACTCCCAAAATTGTAACGCGACATGACGCGGAAGAAAAGAGAAAAGGAAGGACGTAATATCCGTTTTTCTAGAGGATTTGCCGTTGATTGACCTCCGGAATGTATGGTTCCAACACGACGGCGCTCCTCCGCACAAGGTATCAAGTGTCCAACAGTACATTCGAGACACATTCCAGCAACAAGTCATCGGGTATGGTGGCTGCGTAGAATGGCCTCCACTATCACCTGACCTGAACCCATTGGACTTTTTTCTGTGGGGATACATCAAACAGCGAGTGTATGCAACCCTTCCACCAACATTGCAGGAACTTCGAAACCGTATTACGGATGCTTGTGCCATGTTGTACAATGTGCAGCGGGAAGTGCAATCCCGTGTCCATATGTGTATTTGCTGAAGGACACCATTTTGAGCATGACAGATATATGAGCCTCATTTCCGGCAAGTGCAGTTTTGTTCAACGCGATCAAACAAATGTGCGTTTTGTGCTTTTCATTTGTATCATTTTTGTGCGCAAGATGTTTTTCTTAATAAATCGATGACGCTGAACAACTTTGTAATTGACTTTTTTCCCGTATTTCGGACCGTTTTTGAGATAAGAACGCTAACTCCGAATTTTTCGGCCAGGTGGCGCTGTAAGCGGTTTCCTTGCGTAGCGCATGGCGACTTTACTATACCTAGACCCCACTTTTATGACTATAGCTGTTCCTGTTCAGAAATTATTGGGGTGACAAAGGATTTTAGCGGGCACACTGTATATGATTATCCTTTCGTATTAATTTACTTCATTTAAACTATTTGAAACTAAATAAGACACATCGTCAAGATAAATTCATTTATTTAAATTTTCATTATTGAAAGGTTAATTAAAACTCAACATTTTACCAATTCTAAAATCAGTGAAAAAATTGTGGAGGGAAGGAAAGGGGGCGGTTACGAATACAAAAAATTGTTAAATTAATAAATGACGCGAAATAAAGTTGAAAGACGACGAATATAATAAACGGTAATTGTATGAATTTTTCTGCAATTGCTTCTTTGAAGTAAAGAGGTTGAGTTGCTTTCATAGATATTAAATTTCATTCGTATATATATATATATATATATATCAAAACGTACAAGGAACAAAGGACACAAAAAACACAAAAATTTAATAAATTGAAAAATATCATGGCAATCCGCTCATCAGGAAGAGAAACCCGCCTATGATATTAATAAGTACTTTTTTTCTGCTAACGACATACAGAAAAACGTAAAATTTTTGCCTCTATCCCCTCAATATATATATATTTGTATTTCGCTTTTTCTTTCAAAATTTCTGACTTCGTAAAACCTTGTACAGTAAAATCTTCTAGAAAATTTCTCACCTGCTAATACCTCATTATGAAACAACATAACAAAACAGTAATTTAGCAAACAGATGATATTTGAGTTATGATAATGTCTCAAAAAGACAGATGTATTTCTGTCAGTTTACACCTGTTGAGATCACCGAGTTTATAAATGTTGTCCTTCATGAGACAGCTGACAATTTAATCGCTGTTTATGTCTTTAGTGATGTATTAACGGCATTTTACTCCTTTCAACACAAATGTAAACTAGATTTCAAATCAGTGTAATTTTTCTTCGTAAAGATAACCTTGAATGTCAGACCCAGGTGGGGAATTTTATCTGATTATATTATAACAAAAAACAGAATTATGTCATTTAATGCAGAATACGTCGTTTGGTTCGAGTCAAAATCTGGAAAAATCCGTTACAAGCTGTTCATTTTCTCTTGCAAGCTCAAGCTCTGCACTCCTTTTTTTTAAAAATTTAACAACTGCTATGCACAAATTTACTAATTTGCAGAATGAATCTTAATTTCTATAATCAGTATTTTGATTTTTAATATAAAAATTTAATTAATTTTTGATCGCCTTTCGTTACAACGAAAACCTATCTTATTGTCGCAGTTGGCTACAATTTGATTCTTTCTTATCCAGCAGACGACATTAATTATATTCAGTTAAAATTATTTCATGGAATGATAAAAAAAATGTTCTCTACACACAATAATTTAATGAAAGCTAAATTTTTTAAAATTAAACTGTCTCGTTGTAATTGGTAAATGTATAAATAATAGCTATTTTAATTTAGAAAAAATTTTAAGAAAATGTTCCAGGTGAAAATTACATAACTTTATGGAAAAGCAATGAGAAGAAATCTTAAAAATTAATATTTGCGTTTTAAATAAGATTTACACGGTTGCTGTTGGCAGCAGCATTAATAATATGTAGAAAATGATATCCACGATGAGTGTGGTATGGAATATTCTGTTCTTAACTTATATTTCGTTAATTGTGGTTTTAAAGAAAGAATAAAAATGAAAAAGTAGAATTTTGCTTTAGAATCATTTATGATATATGAATACTTACATAATGGATGATATCGTCTCCGAACAACATCAAAAAGCAGAACATTAAGGTATTTAGAATTCTACAATTTTATGTTCTTAATTTTAAAGTACATCCTGTAAATTTTATTATATTTTTCTCTTTTGTATTAAATATTGTATATTTCGTGGAATTAATATTCCAAATGAAATTCGTCAGTATAAGAATTGTGGATTAACTTTTTTGTTTTTGATAATAATATTTGTATCAATAAACCCAACAACCATTGGTATATATATATATATTGTACATCTTAATATTTAATATAATTTATAAAAGTATTGTAGAAACATTATCCTTCCATTTTAAATAAAGTAAGTGTAATTAATAAAGTTTCTTAACTATATCGACGTTGAAATTAATTTTTAAATTATGTTTTTATTTTGAAACAAAATAGTAACTTAAAATAAGCTGGTATGTTTTTCGGTAGTCTCAGTTTTTCTCAGATTAATAATAATTCTAATAGTTTTTACGAAATATGTTTAAATTTGCAACATTTTTTTTTTCCTCGGACATAATTTGTTTTGTCTAAAATACTAAATACTAAAATATGCAATAAAAACTTGTGATTTTTCTTGTTCGAAATTTGTTTTTACCTGTCATTTTGTAACCGATTTAACTTTATTTGACAGCAAAGCATTTAATCAACGAATTTACAATTTTTTGAAAAGGAAAACTTTAATGTTTAATTTTTTTTTTCATCAGTGAGCTATTTCGATTGAATTGTCAAAAGCTGCACACGGCATTTTTCGTAATTTTCGAACCAGTTATTCTAAGCTGAGACACAATTAAATATTTGATACAAAAAGTTAATAACGCCATTCAAACGCCATATTCCATTAATATGATATTTCAATATTCGTTACCTTTTGTATCACTGCTGATCTACATTCTTATCTAATGTAGCAAAATGGTAGGAACTTTACAATTAGCCTAACGTTCCCATTCAGGCGAAATCTTTAATGCAATCAATTCATGCTCAGCCGTTTGCAATAGTTTGGGCAACGAGCTTAGGTATTAAATTGAAACCGAGCTTTTATAAGAAATAGAATCAAAAGGAACTTAATTTTTGCTATGAAGTTCCTCGTAAGGAGAGTATTGGTCAAATGAAAGATATTTTATTCAAGAAATAAAAAATAAAGGTGTGAATTAAATTCTGAAATGCAGAGCATAATCTTGTAGAAAGAAAAGGGACATGATGTCACAGCACTGCATAAGACAATATGCAGTTAGATGCTACATGACATGCGCAGTTACGTTTGTAATGTGTGTGACGATACGTGAATTGACTCTTAGAAGATTACTGAATTTAATAACAGCAAAGATTTAGCAACATATTGATTGACATCACAGATACATTTGTGCAAATAATGTAAATATTCACTAAACTAGAAAAGTGAAAAAATTTTGTTTGCTTCCTATTATTAATGTTTAATTAAAGTGAATAAGCAAATATTTTCATCGGAAATTCTAAAGCAAATAATGCATATTTTTGGAAGATAAAAATAAATGTAAACATTTATGAAAAATTAATTTAATTAAAATTAATTTTAAGTAATAACATTTAGATGATATTAGGAATGAAAGAGAAAGATGAAAATAGTCACCTTCTTCTCAACATATTCTCATGAATTTCTTCACTCTTATCTACAAAGTTATTTCTTTAGATAATAAGATTAAAACATTAAATACTTATGAATTACACAGTATGAATTAACTTCAAATTAGTGAATGATATCCAACAGTATGCTAAAATTAAATTATAAAAATGTAAAGAGTTATGTGATAAATTATTTTTAAAAATTATTTTCATTTTTAGGAAACTTTTCAGCAATTTTAAATTCTCTCCGTTCTTTGTTTCTGCACAGAAATATACTATATGCTGTTATAATCCTAATGTAGTCAATTAGTCACGTGATACACGTCAAAAGCGCCGCGATAGTTTGATGTTGGAATCTACTGCATAGCTTTCAGGAGAAAAACGGTTTGAAGTCACAGAACAAAGCGCAATTAAAAATTCGATTATACATAATAAGCATGCGACGTCCAGCGAATTTACTAAATTGTTCGATATATGGCTAAAGTTAAATATATCTCATGACAATTCAGTGTTAAAAAAAGTGACAAACTTAAAGGAGCTTTTGTTACCCTAAAACCATGAAAACATAATAATTAAATGGCAGACATCATCGATTAAATTCGTAATATTAATATCCCAAGCTTCAATCGAATACTCATATGATGTATGGATTTCCTACGTTCCTGAAGCAACATAAGCATTGTTATCAGAAGTCACGTTTCTACCACAAATCAAGCTTTAAATAACAAGCAGAAAAATGCATTAAAGAGAACAACCTTAGAACAAAACAATGAAAAGTGCTGTATCGATGCTTCCTAAAATTTATGTACTTCGAACCATTTACTACAAAAACCGATTTAAATTAGGAAATGTGTTCTAAATAATGAGGCTTTTAAAGGCAATCACGATCGAGTAAACTTGACATTGTTCATCATTCATTTTAAAATTCTATTATTTTCAACATGCTTTGAATCATTACGTTCAGTACATGCATAACAATTTAATACTTGATTCATAGCAATAACATCAATTTAAGATAAAAAAAATCTCTACACACCCACAACAGTTGGCATTTAAAATTGCGCTGGATTCTTTTAAGGTTAAGCGATTCATTCAACGCCCGTTTTAGACTGAACTTCTACGAGCCAGAAGTAAATAATTTTATTATAGATTAAGTTTTAGACTTGTAAATTTGAATAAATTTGCAAGTCTAAAACTTAATCAAGTCTTAAATTTTAATTCCATGAGATTGAATAATCACATGGAATTGAAGAGTATGAATGTGACTAAATCCAAGGAAAATTTATCTTTTTTTTTTCAATATTAGAATATAAAGAAGAATTTGATATCGTAGACCTGGTATCGTATCACTGAACTGGTTTAAGGCATATAATCCATGCGTGCGACACATTTCCCCCCTAATTCTCCGGGCCTGCAACCATCCCAAAAAAGATGAAGTATTCTTATTTAAACAAATTTTCAGAAATTATTTCATATTATAAAGCATTTAAAACACTGTATTTTATTAACTTTTTCAACAACAATATTTCTTTTAAAGGTCACGGTAGAAATATTTTCGCTGTTTTATCAGAAATGGCGAATATAAAGATCATTCCAACAGAAAATAACATCCCTTGGCACCTCCTACCCTTTTTTTCTCCAGAGTCACTGAAGTACAAGAAAGTAATGCATTCATTCAAATGGAGTTCACCTTATTAAATCCGTCTCCTCGACTAACCTTATTCCACCATCCCATTGACCTCAGGGTTAACTTGAATTGTGCCTTCCCAAATTGACGCTATTTGCTTTTTCATTCTCTCTTTTTAATTCGCAGTTATTTTCACTTCATTCTAATCCATCGCTTTCGTTTTCCGTCAAAAGCTGTGTTTTGATTTTTCCGCGAATTCTAGACTAATTCCTCCTCGTGGCTGTTGTCAGAGTTGTCAGCCTGCTGACAATCACTGGGGAGATTAGGTTGCTGGCATATTCTCCAAGTCAGTGGGTTTATGTTGACTCACGGTCGATGCCCTCAAGGTTGCCGTCTGTATCTCCATAGCCCACAATGTTTGACTGCAACTTCTAACAGCTCAGTCTGTCTAAGTGGTTCTGTTCACCTGCATCTATTGATTTTTCCCCCTTCCCTCCACATTCTGCAAGACGGCAAGAAACTTTTTTTTTCTTCTTATTTTAATCTGTTTGAAGCATTTTCACGCTCAATGACCTCCACGCTTGGAGTTGAACGTAATACACATCAGTAAATAGAGTTGGGAAAAATTCGAGAATTTCTGGCTCTAGAAAATAAATAACATACTGCATTTGAAAGACTGGAATTTACAGAAAGTATTTACAAAAGTTACTTCAATTGTAGATGAGATGTAAGCATAAATAAATATTATAGTTTGGCATATTAATTTTGCAACATCCAAACATCGCATGCAGAACTTCCTGAATTTTATTGCATTAAAAAAAAAGATAAAGACGCACTAAAATATAACATATTTCCATTATTTTCAATGTGATTTAGTCTGCATTGATTTTTGGAATTTCCGTATAAGAATTCAGTTTATTATTATTTCTGTAACTACTTCTGAAAGCTATTATCGATACAAAACAATAGATATCTATATATACAAAAAGGCAAAGACCATTGACTGGTTGAATCAATCGTCTCGAGGCATATAAACTTAAATTTGGAAAAATCACGTTACTTCTTGGGTTGTAGGTGCTCACCAAGAAAAGATTTTTTGAAATTTTAATAAGAAATTTAATTAATTAAAAATTAACCAAAATTTTAATGTTTATCCAACATAATTTCGGAGCATAAAAAAATATCTGCATTTCAGCTAAAGCTCGTTGAATAAGATTTTATTTTACTTGATAAGTATTGTTAATTTTTAAAGCAGTGTGTTATATATTTTCTGGCAGAGGCTTAAAAAAAATGTTTTAAAAATGTAATAGCAGACATTTTTTCTTTTCACTTTACGTTCTGACTACAGAGTTCGGCATTTTTTCACCTTTATAATTTGATTTCCTATATTCATTACAAAGAGATTTGTTAAATTATTTTCATTCCTTCGTAAAATATTCAATCACACTTTTCCGCTATTTTTAAAAGCTAAAGTATGAAAATGCTATTCATTTTTGCATATAAACTAAAAAGCAGATTTTTTTAAAAATTTTGCAGGTTTTTAACAGTGAAATAACTACATCACGATTTAACTTCATAACTGAGAAATGGTAAAATAAATTTTTATAGTCTGTCCATTTATTAGGGCTGCTATGCTTGTCTTTTATACAGGGTGTTTCAAAAATATCTGGCAAAAATGAAAGGGTAGGCCAGACATATGATAAGCATCTAAAATTATCTAGGAACACGGGTGCGCAAATGCCATGTAGAGGCAGCAGATGGCATTTAAAATAATACAGCGCTTGCCACAATTGCCGACACTTTTTGAAATTTGCGCATTTTTTCAAATATCTCCTCGAACTTCGACTACATAAAGAATAGTTTTTAACTCACAATTTACACTGAAGATTCGGAAAACGAGGGCATTTTGGGGATCGACCAGAAATTGATGATGAAATCTGATGTCGAAAAGGGATTTGGGCTCACCCCATTTCATAGAAATCTGATAATGGTTTGTAATTTTCGTCAATTATTTTGTGTGTTATGCGCAATATTTACATGCATTTTCGTAAAAATAGCTGGAATATTCGAGAAGATATAAAGGTTTCTTTAAAAAATCCCAAATTTTTCTCATGTTTTTTGCTTATAACTTGCAGCGTTTTCAACCAAATTGTATGAAACTTACAGAATATGTGACAATATGATAGGGTAGTATTGTCTAAAAATTTGAAGTAAATACTTTGAATATTAGAATGCGCTAAAGGTAGCCTAATGTTTCTTTCACAACTTCAGAACAAGATATAGAGGGCAACCTATATAGAAATTCCAGTTCAATACATTTAAGATTCAAAAAGATATCGGCGTTTTGGCCAGCGCTGTTTTATTTTAAATACCATATGCTGCCTCTAGATGGCGTTTGCTCACCCATGTTCCATGTTTTGGATGCTTATCGTATGCCTGACCTACCCTTTTGAACATTTTCGCCAAAAGATGGCTACTGTCTTGGAGTCTTTGCTCTGAGTTTTTTTAGGGTTTGTTAGGGTTAAATTTGGCGGTCGTAGTGTGTTCTAAAATCTACACAAATTTTCATCTCTCTTTCAGTTCCGCGTTTTACTTTCGGATAGTATTGGATTAATTTTTATTTCATCTACAAACAGAACTTTTTTGAGATTATAACTATATTATAATACATATCCCATACACACTGTCCCATTGTTTTTAAGAGTATGATGATTTTTTGCTTCGTTTCGGCTGTTGTATTTAATTTTAGATTTTAGAAGAAATCAATGACTTGTAATCAGGGTCAGATTAAAACCTGAGGGAGTCCTTGCGCAATGTTAGTTTCGGGGTTTCCCTTTCCCAATTTCTAAAACCAGATATTTTTTATTGATTTTAATTTAATCTCTAAACATGCAGGTTTCTAAGTAACACATATTATGATAAATTGAAATAACAAAACTTTTAAATTGCGGATCACTATAAAAAGAGTTGGTTTTATTATTAAAAAAAATTAAATTATCTATAAAAAAATCAAATTTAAAAGCAATTTTAAACAAAAATTTAAGAATTAAAAAATTTATAAAATATTTTTGACAGAATCGTAATATTCTAATAAAAAGATTTCCAGAGCAGTTGACTTCTGAATTAGGCAGCCAACTGCGAAAAAAACTAAACCACATTGATCTGTAAGCAAATTTGAAAACATGAAGAAAAAAATATCGAAGAATAATGTTCTGAAATTTAAGCAATATTTAAATTTGAATATTTTTAACTACATGGGCCTTGTAAATCAAAGGTAGGCGCAAAATTAGATTACACTGAAAATACCATAAAAAATTATCGGGGCCTCCAAACGTTGTGGGGCCTATAGGCAATTGCCCACTTTGCCTATTTAGTAATCTAAACCTGATTGTAATTAGCAGAAGCGTGAACACAAGGAATTGAATAGGCCTCCTAAAGTAGTACGGATTTGAATGAGGATCACAAAATCTGCAATTTCAAATTCATTCCGGTACTATTCCATCGTCGCCAAGCTTTAATTTTGGCGCTATCCCGTAAGAGCGTTATCGATAAGATTTGCCTGCTTTTGTCTGGGACCCCTCTAATGGAATAGCACTCGAATTTTTTTTATCGGAGGTCAATACAGGATATTTATTTAGAACGAAACACAGTCAACATTACAGGATGAAGTCTGGGAAATTGAAATTTGTCAGATAGTGTGTGAAATTAGTCAGATAGTGATACCTGGTGTGTAGTGGCCGTTTACTAACAAGGGGATTTTTAAGATTTCTTTCTCAAAATACGGAAATCACACACTCGCTAGAACCTACTTACTTAAATGCTTAAACTTAACTACCGCTATCATAAACCAAGTTATTTTAGACAGAGTGTTATTTTGACATAGTAGAGATTTTTGAGGTTAGATTTTGAATTTGAATTAAAATAATGGAATCATAGGCGTTGACAACGGAAAGTGCCTTCATCCCAAGAATTATTTTGATCTCATTAGACCAATGCTTCCAATACAAGCTGCTGCAATGCCGGTAAAAGTTTGCTGTGATCATTACACAAATTAAGAGAAGAATTTAAAATATGATGGTGTAGATCTGACAAAGGAATGCTTCTTCCTCTTGGTCAGTAAACTGTCTATGCAGCCGTCAGCTTTGATAGCTTAGTTGTTCTCCAGCACGAAGGGAAAATCACAAATGTAACAGGAAGTCCTTAAAAATTAGTAATATTCAGTAAGACAAGTTTTCCACTTTACTATCATTAAAAATAATGAAATAAAAAATTACTTTTTTTTTCATTTTCTCCTTTGCCGAGTTGCATTTAGAGGCAAAGCCTCGACGTGGTTGTTAATAGTTTAATATATTAACTTTGCATTCTTTCATCATTATTGAATATCGTAGAGAAAAAAAGTAAAATATTGAAATAATTGTTTTATTAATGGAAATGGAGTATTGAAGAAAGTTATAACAAGCTGATTTTGTACTGATTTTTTAGCGGTGTCAACACTATCGAGAACTATTTAATTTAGAATATTTTTTAAAAAATATCTACAAATTTGTCGATATCTTTTATATGGTGCTCTAGCTTATATATATATATACTTTAATTTTTATCTTTTCCTTTCTGTTAGCTTAAATAAATAACATTTCGTAGTGTAGGGCTTCGTAAACTAAGGATACCAGACCTCAAATGAGAGCACATAGCATAATTTTGAGGACATGAACTTAGGCAACATCGTCTTTCTTCCGATTTCTAAATATTAGGAATCAAAAAGAATTGAGGAAAGCACTCTTAGTTAAAATATTTCATTAAAAGTTTAAATAACTGTAAAAAATGAAGATTTTTGCATTCATTATCGATAAATGTTTCTTTTGCATATTTTATTCTTCAATGTAAGTGTTTACTTGGGCCCGCAAAATGCTTTGAGAAAAAAATGGAGTCGTGGAAAAATTTTTGGGCCTAAAAAGGTTTACAAATAGGAAAAGTTTAAAAGCCCTGATTTAGTGCAATCTGTTGAAGAATTTTTCTTAATATTCATTATTGAAACATATTCACATTTTTAAAAAGATGAAATTGTCATGACTCATTTGTGAGATCTAAAAGGAAAGAGAGAGGGATTAAAATCATAAAAGTTCGTGATTCAAGATTAAAGAATTTAAATGAACTGAAAATAATTCTTCGTAGAAATAATAATCTGGATTTAAAGAAAAGAAAAAAATGCCATCATTTTTTGAAAGCATAAAAGATCGGCAGGCCTTTTAAGTTCCTAATGTGCATAAATATACCGCTTTTAAGTTTTTTTAATTATTCTTATAACAGTTCTGATATATTTACTTTAAAAAAACCAGTTTCTTCTTTTCTAAAAGTAAAAATGAAAATGAAAACGATATCTATCTTGATGATACTAAGTTATGGGCTCCAAGATGTAATCTTCATGGTAATTTATTAATCTAATCTCTTTTAAAATCCTCGTAAATGTAACTATGTAGCAAGTATTATTTTTTTAAAAATGACTTTATAAGTTGATGAAATAAAAGTCGAGAATAATAAATGGAGATTAACATTTAAGAGATTTGCGGTAATGCACTATGAGGATTACTTGGTTCTGTTGGGTAATATTTTATGGCCATGAACCCATGTTAGGTAAGTTGCCCTTAAGTTGTGATATTAAACGTATTTTCATATTCAAAGTTCAATTCAAGTGCCATTTAAAAATAATACTAACGATAGGTATAAAGTTTACAAATGCTGAAATTCCAACGAAAATAAAATAACTGACGTATAAATAAGATGGCATCAAATATTTTCCAGTTGCTTTTGCATAATCAAGAAGAGTACATGCATAAGCTTACTAACGCCTTTATCAAAAAAAGAAGAAAGAATGACAACAGATTTGATTGATGATCGTCTCCACACAGACCTTTAAAATGACTGAATACTATATCTGTCAAATCTGTGGGCATTGAATGCTGCATATTTTTTTCTGTTTGAGCATAATTGTCAAAATACAGACATAATAAACACAAAGCTCTAAATAGAGAAAATATTTATGGGATCATTCAAAGATGAATCAAAACAACCTCTTGTTTGCTGTTTGAATTGGAAGTAAATAACTTTTTGGCACATAGTTGCATTCCGCGAAAGTTATTGGGAGATTTATTTATTAATATTTAAATTTTGTTAAGTTATTAAGTTTTGTTAGTAGCCATATTTTAAAAGCCTGAAAAATTCAAAAAGAATGCAAACTTCTGACGCATTTCAACAGCTTTTTTAAAGAATTAAAAGAGATGAGCTACCCAAGTGTATATACTCTCGCAATCTTCTAAAAATATGAGAATCGAAAAACATTTCTTCTTTCTAGACAATAGAAAAGAAAAAGATTGTTACTTGATTTTCTACTTCCTCCGAGTAAAGCGGATCATATACTTTTAAATAGATGAAAATTCATAACGCATTCTTCGAAGGACCATAGATACCATGACTAACCCCAGTTTAAGTTAAATAAAGCTGTACTTATTAGCTAATAGATAGGAGAAATAATCCTGCATATCAAAAAGTAGTGATAAAGCCGATGAGTTAGTGATAAAATGAATAAAATAGTTAACTGTAGACGTTTCATAAAATGCCAACTGTTATGATATAATGAGTCCTAATTTAGAAACTGGAAAATGGGTATCTTGGATTTTTCCATCTACTGTTATAAGCATTCATCAAAAATGGCATACAAATAAAAAATTATCATCCATCCTCCAGCCATCATAGATTCCTAGAAGGAAAAGGAATTCGCTTTGCCCAGAGACAAATGAAAAGCAGACACGAAGGTAGAGCCAAGCCATATCGCAAACAACACACAATTTCGCTCTGTAGACGAATTGTAACCGATACCCAAGTGAATCACCATATTAATTTAGCATATTCTCCATTGACATTTTGAATGAAACTCAAATCATAAAGACTTCACTATGGATGCAAACAGGAATAACTTAGATTGGCAAACGAGAAGTCGATGTTTTCTTGGAAAAAATTTTCGAAGGAGATAGTGACATCAAAGTGTTTGTCCTACTGAGCAACTGCAGCCTAACTGCGATGAATATTAATTTCTGTTGCTGCGTGTTTTACTTGGAATGTTTTAGGCAACATTACGTCAGTAGCTTAAAGATATCTCGAAAGTTAACATACAATGGCTAACAAAATAGTGAGATGTGCCACGTTGTCGAAATCGTCATGAAGATAACTGAGGAACATTTTGGTGAATTTCTGTCCATGATTCAGTCTTCTATTAACTTAACATGCTCTATGCTTTTCGACTTGGGGAAAACTGACACACCTTTATCACATTCGTTCACAGTCTCGGAACTAGAAGTTCTGTTTTTAATAATTCGGGATAAGTTAGTTCAAGCAGCATTTTATCCTTTTTTATTTTTAAATCAGAGCAAGGTATAATATTCCAGTTTTACAAGCTAAATTAAAGCCAATAGTTTATCAGACCAGCAAATACAATGTAATGTTCATCTGCAAGCACTTTCAAAGTTGTTTCTTTCACATAACGAACTATCGTTTCAGAACTGAAGAAAATTTATTCATTTTCAGTTTCTCTTCGGGGTAAAATTAGAATTATTTATTTAGGAAATAGTTAATTTTAATTTTAAATTAATTTTTTGGTTGATGACTCAAAGTTAGCCATACACTACTTAGTAACCTGATGAGACTTCCTGATTACAAAATATTTATTAAAAAATTTAAAAACTTACCCCACTGCGTTTATTAAGTCAGCAAGTTTAATATAAATTTATAGCTTAGTTTTGGGGAATATTGATCAAACACAGTAGAATTGTATTGCATCAATATTTTCATTCGTTGCTTATTTTTCAGTCCAATCGCTAATTCAATTTGTTTCAGTAGAAGAACAAGAGGAATTCACAATTAATTCACAGGAATTCAATCTGTTTCAGAGAGGACATAATCGAATGTTAATTTATTGGCAAAAGATTTATGTGTATTTAAAAATATTATGCTTCAGAAATTGTGTCAAAATTTGCTAACTTCAGGTAATTTCTATTCTATGTTTTAACATCAGCTAATTTCTGCAAGATGCAGAAAACCAAAGTCGTAACTAATTTTAAAAATGGGAGGAAGAGAACGGCAACAACAAAAAAAAAGTTTAATTACATAATGAATGACGTGCCGAAGGTTAACCGTGACACCGTGATGAGAAGTAGCACTTAAGATTCCTGGAGGATAATCATGCAAATCCCTTTGGCATTCTTTTCGCATTAGATAATAAACGTGAAGGTATTTGGTCCACATTCTTTTCTAAACACTGTCACTGTCCATCTAAGTCTAACTGTGACAGTCACGAAAACGATAGACGCCCTTCGAACAATCCATGAAGCTGACGTGATCCGCCACCATCGCCCGGAGTATCGTCTGTTGTCACTTTTATTGTTTCTTGTGGCAACACGACTCCTAATCAGATTGGATTCTTGAAAATGACAAATTAGAACAATGCGGTATTAAAAGACAGGTCTGGTTTAACGATGGCATTCTCAGCAATTATGTAAGCGAGCACGTGATCGAGAAGAATGCTGGTAGTCGACGGACCAGATGCTTTGTTTATCAGATCTTCATACGATATTTTTTTTATGTAAAATATAAAACACTTACGGCTTCTAATTGTTTTACACATATTTTGTAACCTATGTTAGTTCTACGAGGATGCACCTTTCCCATGCCTACAGATCACTTTCAATGATTTATGTTGCTAAGCATGAAGAACTCATTTGATATAGCTAAAAATGAAATGTGATTTTAGGTATTAGTTAACTATTTTTTAAAATTCCCAATAAACATTTCTGATGAATTTTGCATTTAGTTCGTAATTTAATGTTCGTAAATTTTAAGAAAAAATCATTTGCCTGTTTCACTAGCTGACAAATCCGTTTTGTAAACTATTTGAATAATGATCAGAATAAACTAATTTACTGTTTATATTTTATGCGGTGTAGCTTTTTCTTAAGTTTTCAAAGCACAGATATATATTCTACAGGTTTATTGTTAAACGCCATCCACTAAGTTTCCACTTAGAATTGAGAAATCATACTGTCTAAAACGCCAACAACTTATTTACAACAGCGGTAAAAAATTCCATGAAATAAAATTCTAAAATAAATCATCAGTTGGAAGGAAATCATTTTTAAATTTGAGAATCTTCGTAAGCAATTACACATAATTTCTTGAGAAAATATTTTTAATAGTGATAACAACAAAGCAGGATTTTATTATTAGAATCGTTGCTGCTTTGATAAAATCTAGTGGAACGAAAATTGTATAAATGGTGTGCAATACCAGAACATCTTGAGAAAGCAAATGAAATACCACTTATTCTTGGATGGTGCCAGAAGATTCAAATCTCTTCCATTAACTCATTTCGAAGAATCTTTCAGAAAAATGAAGGTATTATTCAAGAGCTGAATATTCAGCAAAAGTGGGCTCCAAAATTCCCAGCGCAAAATAACGTGCAATTCGAGAATTTTGAAGTAAACAACTCGAGAGTTTTAGCTGGAGGCGCAGATAGAAACATTAAATGCGCCCCGAGTCATCAAATAACTCGGGGTAAAAGAACTCTTGAATTGAGATGGGGATTGTCAGTTTGTAAGCCTGTTTTCATAATCATAGCTCTTCTTTCGGCCGTTGAGAAAAATTATGAGAAAAAAATAATCAACGTCATTCACTCACACCGGTGGCAGAAAAGATAGTACACGCCCAAAAAAATAATGTCACGATTGTTGAGGTTTCTTTACACAATAAAATACTCTTCCGGGTCTAAACTCATCATCACGCGAGATAATCGCACAATAATTTCATCATTTTGCCTTTTTTTACACTCTTTTCATTTAATGCTTTTTGTCTTGTGTAGTCAGTTAAACGTCCCATAAACATTAAGAGGTGTTGTTTAAACGAAATATCCATTCCTACATTTATCTCTGTATATTTATTATTATCTTTATAAAAATAACAAATAAAAATTAAAGAAAAGCCACACAATATTAACCCATAGGTTTATAAACATTGTAAGCTTTGCTCCTACTAAAGTGATGGGAATTATTATTTATTTATAAAATATTTTCTTGAAGGAAACTTTTACACATAATTTTATGCTTTGTTTATCGAAACAGTTATATTAGCATACAAAAGGTGCACTCATTTGCATAGAAAAAGCACGTTTAAAAAGATGCGAAGGAATTTCAGCTACATTTAAATTTAAATATTCATGTAAAATGTAATGTATAAAAAAAAGATAAAAATAATGTATGCTTTTTATTCTGCAACTTAAACGTTGAATAGTATTATATCATAAAATTTCCGTTTCAAGTAAATGTTAGCAATAACAAGAAAAAAACCGTTGACATAAAGTTGTTGTCATGCAAATTATTTAATTTGTAAATATTTTTATACAAATCGTAATACCGCTCAACGCGGGTTCAAGAGAATAAGCTGTATTTTCTGTCTGTTCTGTTCCAGAATCGAAGTCCTGCAAGGATTGATATCCGAGCCTTATAGTATAAGAAAATAGTTCAATAACTGTTTTATAATTTCGAAATAGACAACTCAGTAAAAGAGAGATAACTTTTTTTCCAAATGGGAATTTTTTTTGGCGTGTTCATTCAAAGTATCATTCACTCTCGAAAGAAATCACTGAATGTCCTGAAATTTTTATCCAACCAGAAAAGTAAAAGAATTTCACTTGTAACCACAGAAAATAAAATTTTAAAAGTAAAAATATGCCTTACCTTTCAGTTTTCTGACTTTGGCAATGCTTGTTTTACCGCTTCTATATTTTTCTTCTATCATTGTTACATAGCTGCATGGAAAATCATCTACACTCTCAAGATCGTAGAATTCAGCTCTTCCATACAATAACGAATCTATTTCTTCCTCCAAAGTACAGTCTCCAGACCCAGCTTCTAACTGTGACCGTAAGTTCGCGCAAAGCGGGTCCTTGAGAATAGATTTTGACTGTATTTTCTGTCCACTCTGTTCTGCAGAGACAGAATCAGAAGTCCTGCACGGATTGATATCCGAGCCTTCATTGGTGGGCTGAGATGGGTTGACAGTTGTAACTTTCACATCTGTATTGAACCGAACAGTTTTGGTGTAGCTTGGTTGGTTAGATTTAGCTGGAGAATGATCCAAATAACGTTCATCGTTCACCGGATTAGAGCTACTACATTTTTCTGAGGTATGACTTGTATCAGTCCTGTTTGGCTCAGCACTTGAAGCTGAACTGGATTTCGAAAACTCACACTTCTGAATGGCACTAAGCAGCGATTGCCGAAGATACATGAGATGATCGAGATTGACGTCGTAAAGACTGGAATCTGACCTTCTGGAGCCTGGAGACTCCCTTAAAGGGGACACATAACCTTGACGGCTTATGACTTTCGTGCCCATCATGATTCTCGGCTTACCATTTCGACCCTGAGAAGCAGAAGATCCATCCGCATAAAATCCAGAATAAGAATTAGTCTGTCTACTAGCCTCTGGTCCGTATATGGACGGATCTGGAATTTCCGGAGTTGGGCAAAAGCTCTTGTAACCACTATCTATGGAACTGGAGCCTGCGTATCCAATAGAGTCCCGATCGCCCTCCGGACCTCCAGAAGACGATTTACCAGTCTTTTCTCTCTTGCACTGATCGAATTCATCGTCGTTCAAATCGTAATAGTCATCTGAATCATCTGGCGGATCGTAAGCTAGGACACTGATGGTATCCAAGAGGGGATTTGACGATGATATTGACGCCGTATCATCAATATCGTTAGAGTCACTTGTCGATGCAGAATACAGTCGCCTTCTGTTGCTTCGTGGAAGGGTAGATGAATGCCTGTTCGGATAACATGACTGCGATCCATAGATTCTCTGTTTGATGGGTGAGCGTTTAGAGCGAGATTTGGATAAAGCATAATGGGATGGAACTTCGGAGTGATCGGGACTAACTTCTGGATCCTGATCTGTCGTGGTCAAGACGATTTCCTGACCTTCGTCTTCTGTGTGTTGGTGTGATCCTTTTGTGTTTGGAAAAGAGACCGGAGGCTGTGGCCCAATGACTTCCTCGAAGATGGCGTACATCTGGTACACAGAGAGAAGTAGACCATGTCTTCTCGGGTGATTCCTTTTACCTGCTGGAGAGATAAACAGATATAGCTTTATATGTTTGGTTTCTTCAACGAAATTACAAATTAAGGATAAATTCATTTTTAGAAATTAAACAGCAACCTCATTTTTGTTCGCTCGTAATGATTTTTTTTTCATCGACCACTATACTTGAATATAGAGTACAGATGACAGTACAGAGTGCGACCAAATTTACTTTTATGCCAATCGAAATCTACTAAATTTACGCATCAAACAAATTATGAAATCTATTGATTTATTGTTGCCAAAATTAGAAATAAATTGACTTATTTGTTTTGCTTTAAATTCTAAGAATTACCTTAAGGTTTGCATGGAATGCCTAAGTACGCCAAATGAGAGAGCTATAGCAATGTAGATCTTTAATGCATACTTACAAGTATGCCATTGGTTAAGCAACAGCGGGAGTGGGGGGAGTATGTATTATTACAGAGTAAAACTGTGAATAGTAGAAGGAAGATAGTTTTCGAAATGTTAGTAATTTTTCTTCACACTGAATTATCAGCATTAGAGATATTCATTCTATGCTTCTTTGAACCGTGAATTTGTTTCAAGAGAACATTTTTCGTTAAAATTTTTTAAAAAATTGTATGCAAATTTTGGACATATGTAATTTTGTTAATTAATAGTGTCTTCAACGTTTTCACATCTAGTACGGTTTTTCTTATTTATTTATTTAGACATTATTCATGTCAAAAAAATACAATTTTGGTAGGTGCATTAATTTCATGAAGGTTAGTGAAAGAAAAGCGAAACATTTTTATATGAGAGTAAGAAATGTTTCTTATCAAAATACGCAAACATATCAAATAGGATGACCATAACTTATGTAAAGTAAAAGTAGAAAAATGAACTCTTCAGAAGCTAATTAAATAGTTAATTTTATTAGTTCCTTTTTAAACCATTAATCTTTGGATAACCAAGCCTGTCAAAACAGAACAATGACTTTAAAAACTATGACTGTTCCGACTAATCTAGGCGTCTGACAGCTTCAGTTTTATCCCTCAAAATATTAAAACAAGGTAGATCGTCATTCAATTACATCAATCAGTGGGAGAGTCAGAGAGTTAAGACCTTGAAACGCACATAATTTCAAGGGCAACCCTACTAAATGTGGCACGATTTGCAACACTCTTCTATGCAGTCTTTAAGACATAGAAATAAGAAAATTTTGGTTATTAATTTTTTTAAATATAAATTTTCGGTGAGAATTTTAAAAAAATGTTCCTCGTACTAGAAGACAAAATGTACGCTATTATATTTTGAGAAAATATCCTAAAAAGCCTTTTAGTGTTATCATAGAAAACCTCTCTGAGAATCTCTCTTCATCAAAACAGTCGGCATTTTAATTTGGAGATGACCCCCTCACAGCAGAGGCCGGAGGCGGAAGATGGACGAGGTCGAAAAACGCGTACAACAGCAATTAACACGCTTTCCCTCCCTCTCGCTACTGGTCTTGAAGAACCAGCTCTGTCGGTAAGGTATCATTTAAACGCGCGTTCCCAAAGGGTTGTGTCATCCCTTGCAAACCTCTGGAGCCACGCACCTAGTGAGCATCATAGTAAAAGTTCGCCATTACGAGCTTTGTCAACACTGTTTTTCACGATGTAAGCACACGTAATGCAATTAATTCTCATCCGGGTACGAAAGGTGGTTAATAATTCAGCTTAACAGAAGCTGACCGCAAACTAAAATAAAAGAAAAAATATCTATCGTAATTTATTTTAATGTAGATGAAATGAAAGAGGTTTCGTTACTTCTACTCT
Source organism: Araneus ventricosus (assembly GCA_013235015.1). Classification (NCBI taxonomy): domain Eukaryota; kingdom Metazoa; phylum Arthropoda; class Arachnida; order Araneae; family Araneidae; genus Araneus; species Araneus ventricosus. The sequence continues at coordinate 22,389 of BGPR01006004.1, read as the reverse complement.
TTGTCTCGGCGATCACTTTCACGATTCTTTCTAAAAATTTAAACGTCGCATCTCGAAATATAACCAACAGCAGAGAGTAAAACATGTTTTTTAAAAATTTATTAGCACGATTTTTTGAAGCATATATTGATTAATAATTCAAAATTTACTTTCACCAATCTTGTTTAAAAATGATTTAATTTTACTTAGCAACAAACCTTTTCAAAACATAGGCATTACTATGGCCATCGCCTGTATGATTTTGCGAATAAATACATTTAAAAAATTGAATTTATCCACTTCTTTCCAATGATGCTATCTCTCACTCCCCACCACCACCCCGTGCCTTCTAAGCGTGTTACCAAGGAAACATTAATTCGTAAAACATTCTGATTATAATTATTAATCTCATTCTTAATAACCATAAAACAACAATCACACGTGTCTGTAGAGGATAATTACAAATTATGTTCAGATCTAAAATCTAAATTCAAATAGGAATTGAAAATCAACATTAATTTCGCAATTCAATGCAGTTTAAATTCTAAATCTTGTAGCATGTAAAAATGTAGGTAAATGTGAAAAACGAGATAAAAGCCAAAGTCAATCATCAAAACCAACCAATTATCATTTAAGATAATTGAACAATCTCGGATGTTGCTGATCAGTTCTCTAACTGTAATTAATAAAGAATTATTAATAGGCATTAATATATCAAATTGATGCGCTGAAAGATAAAAAAAATTAGCAGGATCAAAATAATCAGGCAAACATAATTTTGACAATTCATTTCAGACAGCTAAATTTCAAAAAGAGAAAAGTACTGCCTATCAGGGTTGCTATATTGGCCTTTTTAAGTCCAAATTCTGGAAATTTGCCTTTTTAAAAAGACCTTGACCCTAGGAAATTTTATTTGGCCTTAAATTCATTTTTGGCCTTTTTTCGACTTTATTTTTCCTTATGACTTTCAGAGCGATTCTTAATATATAATTTAACTATTTTTCTAATTTTATATTCTAATTTTATATTTTTATTTTTTAGAATATTAAAAAATAATATAGAACGTTGTTGACAATGCAGAAATGCCCCCTCCCAAAGAAAGCGGAATATATATAAGATCGATATATATGAGCAATGTGTTTAAACCAAAAAAAAAAAAAAAAAATTGACAATTATTTTAAGATATGATTAACCTGTTGCTATCAGCAGTAATGTAATAATATGCGAGTACGTTTTTCATTTAAATATACTACACTGAAATTTAAAAATTGCTTTTATTTCCATTTATTTATTTATTAAATTTTTTGATTTCGATAATTCGAGTTTTCGATAGTTCGAGGTAGACCCGGTCCCGTCCATCTCGAATTATCGAGACTCTACTGTAAACGCTAAATCATATATAGGGGCCAAACGTCTTTCCGTTGGTGTGGTGGAGAAGTTTAGAGAAGGGGTGCCAGCGTAGGTGTCGTCCTCGTTATCTGACCTCGGTTCAAAATTACGAGGTTCGGCCCAAAACAGTCCAAGTGTTGTTTCAAAACGGGACGTTAATATAATTAAACTGAACTAACAAAACAACAGGAAACAAAAGAAATTATTTTAAATTATTGTCAACGAATCGGATAACGAATCTAATCCTGTTGAAAAGACTATATTCATTATCTGGATAGTACACTAATCAATTGACTGTATAAGTATAGATTTTTATAGGGTTTTGATTCTTTCAGAAGATCCCAAATAATTGTTACAATTATGAAATTTCTCATTATGTTTATTTATTTGTAACAACAATTCTGTCTCATGCTGAGTTTTTGTGTGACATTTCTTGATACTTCACCCTTTCTAAATCCCATATTATTAACAGATTTAATGGAAAGTTCAGAAATCAACTGCGTAGAGCCCAAAAATGTTATGTACGCTATCGTCAGATTTTCGTTCCAGAAATCATTTATAGGTACATAAAAATTCACACTTCTCTGTTTCGATTTCCATTTTCATCTGCTCGCCTGGCGAGATCGTTACAGTTCCTGGAAATCCTTAGGCATCTCACTTTCATCTGCTAGTATATTCAGCGAGGCAGCAAGTAGCATTTTACAAATCTTACATATAGCTTTGCTTCCTTTTGTGTTTGTTCCGTGTGTTGGATATCCAAACACAAAAATCTCTCGCGAAAGTGTTCGTTGTTCGCTTTGCACGCGGCCCGAACTGTTCATTAACCGATTATCAACTGTAGGGCTGTTTTATTCAATGGGCTAATTGGGTTAAAGCCCAGGGGCGCCATGGATCCAAAGACGCCAAAAAAACTCACTATATCAATTTTATTTTAAATTTAAACCAAAATGTTGTTAATTATTTTAGATATGTTACAAGCTTTAATCATATTTTTATTTTTGCCTTGACAGCCATCGATTTTGCAATGTTACATAAGCATATTTTATACTACAAATGAAAATGCATATTTTCTGTCAAATAGATAAATAATTTTTAAAATGTTAAATAAAATACAAAGTGTCTGTATGCGTTTTATTATGTTAATTTAAATATTAAGTATATTATATTTGTGTATTGAATAAGTATATAGAAATAAATAGAAGAGAATTGCAGAAATGCTTTTCAGGTAATGTAACTGTTAAAGGTATTCGTGAATACAATCAGGCGTGGCAGAAGCTGGCTTGCGCAATCCTATTTTGAAAGAAAAGGCACCAATTTGCAAAATCGTTAGGCTTTACTCACAGAACAGGTGACTTTTTTACTCAATTATTTTATTAAGTAGGTGTTTTCGTTGGGCCATAGGCGCTGAAATTCCTAGTTACAGCTATGATGGGGCGCCAAATTATTCTATCCCAGGGAGCTCAAATTTTTAAGATCAACTGTAGAGTTCTTTAACACATGCATCGCTATGACGAAATATTTCTAGCACAAGAAATGATCGCTGACAGTTGGCTCGAATTATCTAGCAGTTTAAACTATCCTTAGATATTTAGCGCACAGAATATTCCATAAATGCCGCATAGATGCAAAGGCTATGTCAATAAATGAGCACAAATTTGACTACATAAAGAATGGACAAAATTAGGCCGAGAAAAGAAGTGAAGCATGAAAAAGAAGGTAAAAAAATGGGATAAATAAAATTTTACTTTTTACTTTCTATAATTAAATTTTACTTTTTTTTTTCTTTCTATATACAGAGTTCCCACTTATATCCGTTACACTCCCCTTAACTTCTAAACGGTGATAGCTTAGGCCATAAAGTTGGTGTCTAGGTACCGTAAAAAGGCTATGCGCTACTTGATGAGATAACTCACAGCGCCATCTCTTGGTAAATTTTGGAATTAGCGGTCCTATCTCGTAAACGGTGAAAGATACGAGAAAAAAGTCAATTAGAAACTTGTAGAACACTCTCAATTTAGTACGAAAAGATACCTTGCGCACATTAATACTCAAAACGGAATGCAAAAAATGAACATTTGTTTGGTCACGATTTCGAAAATTGTCATGTCATAAAGAGAGGAAGAAAGAAACTGAGACATGTTCCTGTCTTCTGGATCATTTATTTATATTGCTCAAAATGCTCTCCGTTAGCTACTATACACACTAGCACTCTGGACTGGATTTCTGGCTTCGCTCGCGTTTCACGAAGCCATAGTGTTGAAAATCACGATCAAACAAATATTCATTTTTTACATTCTATTTTGAGTATTAATGTGCGCAAGGTATCTTTTCGTACTAAATCGAGAGTGCTCTACAACTTTCCAATTGATATTTTTCTCGTATCTTTCGCCGTTTACGAGATAGGACAGCTAATTCCAAAATTTAACGATAGATGGCGTTGTAAGTGTGTTTTGTCTCATCGAGTAGCGCATAGCCTTTTTACTATACCTAGACACCAACTATATGGCCTAAGCTGTCACCGTTTAGAAGTTAAGGGTGTAAAGCAGAGATTCCCAACCTGTGGTACCCCTGGGGGTACGCGAAGGACCAGTTAGGGGTATGCGGAATCAAAGTGGGTAATGGCGGAAACGAGAAAACATAAGGGATTAAAAGTTACAGAATTTTTTTTCTCCAAGTTTGAGTGAAAAAGTAAATGTGAAAGTTGTGGAAGTCCTAAAGCCTACTCTCGAAATAAGCAAAAACGAAAGGAAATGGAAGCCTGGTAATTGATTGATATCTGGTTTTCACAGCTCCAGGCATGACTTTATCTCTGTCTTCATTTGAACCCAATTTTATAAAACTCAGCTTCATGAGACGTGCTCAAGGATCGCATTGAAACTTTCTTCCACTTGAATAGCTGATTATTACGAAGTGTAATTTTTAGCTATCTTTTAAAGTCAATGCGAAATTATTGCAGTACTGGTTTCATTTGTTTTGGCGTTGAACTAATACAATTATAAAAGTAGAATAAAATGTAAAATCAAAAATAAGTCCTGCAAATGTTATTATTTCGAGTCGCTTGACACTTAAGCTAACCTAAGTCCTTCACATTATTAATCAAAACATTTTTGCATTGAGGGATGATTCAGGGAGGGGGAGGGGGTACGCTAAAATAAAAAGACTAATCAAGGGGTACGCGAGAGAAAAAAGGTTGGGAACCTCTGGTGTAACGGATATAAGTGGGAACCCTGTATATTTAAGTCGATATACAACCATTCAAAGTTCCACAGTAATTTTCTTCCAAGCTGAAAATTGAGCCTACGCTATCTTTAATCTCGTGCATTTTACGCAACCCCTCCACATCTTACCGATTTTCTCACAATGTCTTCGAAGGACCCTAAACGAAAAAGGTACTGGCATCTCACTGCCAACGAAAAAAACGAAATGTCCCCTTTCTGACACGAATATGCATTTAATCTCTCTTTTTAAAAGTCGATAATCATTACTACTTTCTTATCGCCATCACTTGATCGCAATAAACCCCTGCACACGATTTTCACTCTTCTTTTAGTTTTTCCTCTCATTGTTCCTCGTCATCACGTCCTTAATACCATCTGCAGAATTGGAAGAATTTTCCTATCGAATAAAATAATACACCCTAAACGAAAATGCCTTCAGAGCATTGTTATAGCATCAACCCATCCAAGCAGAATTCTTTTTTAGGGACGATAACTATCGGTTAGCGCTTTGTGTAATCGTTCCTAATGTTCCAAAGAAGTGGGCGTGGTTGAATGATGGCAAATAGCAAAAGTGGTATTCGGATTACGTGATCCTCCTCCCCCTTTTCTTGACTATCCTTTAAGCTCTGTGTTTAAGGACACTTTAAGTGATAGCCGTAAACCAACATCGCAATTGGACTAATAGTTAGGTCAAACGCTGGACATGGGAGTTTAAATCAGAAGAATTGAGAAATAAGCATGTGTGTGCAAAATTGCTATCTCAAGTTAATAATCATTGGCTAGTTTCAAAATCGGAGTGTAAGCCATATTCTTTGAGCCAAATCAGCGCTCATTTAATTGCTATCTTTTATACTTTTTCACTTGTCCTGTGTTCGTTATGGTAAGCACGAAAATAATGTTGTCCTTACACTAGTTTTCATCAGACCTGAACATGTTTTGATAAATCTTAGAATTCATTCGCAACATTTATAATAAAAATGCAATAAAATATAAGTACTAAAATGCAGAAAACAATTTTTAAAAATCAAAAACCTGGAGGTCAAAGCAAAAATCGTGAAGGGCTGATATAGCATAAGTGCTCTAAGTAAATTGGAATTTTAATCACATTCGTAATTAATTGTTAATTAATCAATTAAGAATTAATCGAAGAATCATCGATCTTCATTATGACTTAATTTCCTTTAACGTATTGTTTCCAGCGCCTCACGCTTTTACGAGTTTTGGTGCAACATCCAGACTTTTGATTTAAAAAAAATGATTTTCAACTAATAAAAGCGTGCTTTATAAAAACTTCGTTTTTATTGTTTTCTGCATTTTAATCTTTAATAAATTTCGCAATTCATTAACATAATTATTATATAATCCTGTAATCGTGTTTTCTGAAAATCCATTACCCGATGCCGCCTCTCGCATTGAATGAAAACTAAATAAAATTAAGCGATTGATTAAAAACTAAGTTCTGAAAATATTATATTTCACACTCAACGTACACACACAGCAGAAAGAAGCTGGTATATCAGGAAGAATATTTCGTCGTTAGGGTTGTCATATGTCCCGTATATACGGGACTGTCAAAGTATTTCACTACTCGCTCCCGTTTTACTATTTATCCCGTTTCCTCCCTAAACTTTGCCCCTTTGAAATTTTAAAATGACTTGAGCCCAATTTTATAATTATATGAAAGAATCAAATGATATAATTAAGAAAGTAATATAAACTTTAAAATGTGACTAGGTTAAAAAGTATTAGCTTTGCATCTTTTTTATTATTCTACATGTTTATTTTATTAGATTGCTTAAACTTTATTGATTTTTTATCAGAGTAAAATAAAACCTTACCTACACACTTTTTCATGTTTTATTTACTTAGCACTTAAACGTTAAGTATAAATGCTTGCCAATTATGGCAACCCTATCCCTATTGATCGTTCACAAAATCCTATCCTTACAAACAGGAAGCAAAGAAGCGTGAAGAAAAAAGTGTAAAAAACGAAAGCCATCTCCAGAATATCAAACTGGACTCAAATTATGTGAATTAGCAAATGATCTGAATGAAACAGAAACCAAGTAATATTTTTTTGAGGAAAAAGGTTTAAAAGGGAATTTTCGCTCATTCAGTATGGTTTGGAATTATATGCGAAGAACATGCTTTCTGGCTTTGTCAAAGCATTTCAAAAACGAAACGCATAAACCGATACAATAAAACAGCCACATTGTTGCCATGGTAAAAAAACAAGTAATTTAGGAAAACCTTATAGGCAATCGGTATAATAATGTTTTAGATTTTAAATAGCTTGAGGGGGGAGGGAAACCAATCTTGAAGTAGTCGTAAACATAATTAGTGAAAATCCATTTTCATTAAAAAAATTTCATTAAACCCAGGGGTGGCGCCAGTGGGATGCCCGGGGGGGACAGGACCCCACCCCCCTTTCGGTAGAAGTTGTACCCTACCCCTTTCACATAACGGGCTATTCAACTAGTAGATAAATAAAGATCTGCCGAAAATTTGAGAGGGTCATCATTACGTTCCTCCCCTTGTATAGAAGGTCGTGCCCCCCTGTCGGGGAAACCCTGCTTCCCCCGTCGAGCAGATTCTAACGCCACTTCTGATTAACAATCTATTGGCAATTTGCGTTATATGAAAAATAATTTATACATAGAGACAAAAAGTTAGGGTAAAATAATTCTACTTACATCAGCCTAATTATTTTAATAAAAAAAGGATTTTTAAATCTGATAAACATCCTTTTGAAGTATTCTTCTTTTATTATCGAAAACTTAACTTTGTTTTGTCAATTGGATTTCAGGTTAAGGAATCGATTGGTTCTATTTCCTACCATCATATAGCCATCGCCAGAGGATCACCTCGCGTCATTGGTATAGTGAGGCGTGGTTAAGAGTGATGGATGCCCCGGGTGCCAGTCTTAACGGGCTCAGTGAAGACAATTTTTTTTGTGTATATTTATTGGTTCTAAAGACAAAAATCTAGAAATTAGACGTAGTAGGGGCGAAAAATAAATACTATGCCCTGGGCGCCATTTACCCTCACTACGCCACTGCCTCGCATTCCGGGACGTGAAGCCAGGATACAAGTAGTCTTGTTCTTGGCATTCATGATCGCATACTAAGTGGTGGATGAGTTAGTTAGTTTATTAGTTATTAACGTCCCGTTTTGAAACAACTCAAGGCTATTTTTGGAATGGACATCGTAATTTTGAACCGCAATCAGAAGATGAGGACGGCACTTGAGCCGGCACCTCCTACGCCAAACTTCCGCACCACACCAATGGGAAGGCGTTTGACCCATATCAGATTTACCACCACCAGGATACACCAGGCCCACAAACACGACGTATCATCAGTGGATGTTTGTTTGGTTTGTTTTGGGTTTTATTGAACAACAGCCATATTAGGCTGTACTGCGCTAAACCTTGTTGAAAAAACATCTAAAATCGAATATTAATAAAACCAAAGAAACGGATCATCAGTGGTATCGGGACTCGAACTTGGACTCCTTCGGCTCCAAAACCGAGATCTTACCACTAGGTCACCACGGCCTAGTGGTAAGATCTCGGTGGATCTCTCTTGATCATGTGTGTGGGGAGACTGGTTAACATTGGTAGACAGTTGTTTTCTTGATAATGGGTCCTAGTGCCCGGATATGAGTGGGCTCGATATACGTTGTACGTCCTTATGGTACCTACTCTGCAGAGTGCGATTTTAGGATGCGGGGTGGTTGGTCATAGAAGAGAGAGCGTGTAGCCTAAAGCTAGGCGCTATTTCCTTAATTTCTTGGACGGGTACTCTAGGAGAGTACGGAGAGAGAGAGAGAGAGAAAGCTTAATTAGTTAGTTATATATTAACGTCCCGTTTTGAAGCAACACGAGGACTATTTTGGGACGGGAGAGAAAGCTTTAATGAAACAAAATTGCTGACTCCTATTTGCTATTTCTTATGTTACTCTTTTTAAATAATTGCAAGCTGGAAAATAAACAAAACAAAAAAATCTTAAACTGCAATTACGTTATAGGAAATTTAATTTATAAGGAAGGGATTTGAATAGAACTAGTCAAGGTAGCAATAACCCTGAGGACAGACTTTCACACGTGTTTCAAAGTTCCCAGCACAATGCAGATTATAAATACCGATTGTCATAACATCCATTAAATCATATCACATAAATTTCGTTAGACAGAGAAACTATTAATTTTTCTAAATTGATCAGCCCGCTTATTCTAGTTTTCTTCTAAAGAAAACCAAAACAGAAAATCAGGCTCGTAAACATATGGAGCAGTTATTTTTATTGGATGATTGCATGAAAACAAACCCATTTATAACCTAACCTAACCATAATAAATTGAAGCCAATCATTTTTCATCATTGCAATTATTCTATTACTTGCATGATTTTGAAAATTAAGAAGCAAACTGTTGCCCAGGATTAGTTCCAAAATTCCTATTTAAAAAAAATACTATTAAAATACTTGAAGTATATCTGAGGCCAGGAATATATAACGAAATTAATTTGATAATAATAGTGGTTGAATAAAATTCTCCGAAGATATATTACAGTCAAAAATCTTGACGTAACTGCTGTTTTAATTCGAAGAACTGGAAGCGGAGTGCAAAAAAATATAATAACTGAGTACTGTTATATAATTGAAGGTTGGTTAGACGGCATTTCGTAGCAATTTCTTTTTCATAGCATCATGGAACCAGATCTTACGAACAAAGCCCAAGTTTGAAACACGTTCTAATAGTATATATATGGTCAACGAGAAAATTTAAATAACGGAGATTGCAAGCTAAATATAATATTGTGATATTAAAGATAAATTTGGTTTGATTTGAAATTTTAAAAAATAGAGGCATTAAACTTTTTATGCGCACATTTTAATTCGATTAGATATGTTTCTGCAGAATAAGCTAAGTAGTTAAATCAATTTTAAAAAGTGCGTTACGCCACTTGTTCGATTTCTGAGACTGCCACTGCAACCTGATGATAAAGACTCAGCCTCTTTTAAAAATTGCGTTATGCCACTCGTTCGATTTCTGAGACTGTCACTGTAACCTGATGGTAAAGACTTAGTCTCTTTTAAAAATTGCGTTATGCCACTTGTTGGATTTCTGAGACTGCCCCTGCAACCTGATGGCAAAGTCTCAGTCTGGCGATAGGAAGGATGTGGATTTCAGACACGATTCTACCAACAATTCATCGTATATGCGGGTCTGGTATACTTAAAATCCGTCAGGGTCTAGTGACTTCTGACTGGTTTGATGTGGGTGTGGAATTTAGAGATGAAATGTCGATTCAGGTGTCCTCCTCATCAGCTCATCCTGACTCAAAATTACAAAATCCGCCATAAAATAGTTTTTGTATACCTTCAAAATGGAATGTTGATCTGAATCTGTAACTGATCTGAGTTCTGTTACTTCATTTTTTTTAAACAGGGTATCTGAAAAATATCTTTACACTTTCAAAAAAATAAATCTAACAAATATAACACTTCCTGTTGTTTTCGTGCAATAAACTAAGTAAAAGAGTTTCTTTTAATGAAATGAATTTTTTAATACTATATAGCATCATGTCATTCTCGTTTCCATATGGTTTCAAAATGTATATAATGGCGCAAGCTGTTGCATGGTATAACGAATTTAAATCTGTCATCCATGTCTGTACATGGATCTGTTCGTAAACTTCGGACTATAAGCAATAGAAGGCCACTTCAAAATCGATAATTCATGAATAGGATAATAGTTTACGAGACTATCGATTCTCCAATGCGTCATAGAATCTCTATATGTTGAGTGCGACTAATAGTGCACACATTGAAATGTTAAAAAAAATTTCACATTTGAATGTGAAAGTTTTCATATATCAAAATAAATTTTGATACTTTTCTTCATTGAATACAAAAAAATCTCAAGTTTATCTCTTTATATGCTCGTTTTTAATATTACTTTTAAGACTAAACTTAGCGCGACAGGTCAAAAGATCGCTTTTAAATTGCATTTTCAATATATCTTCGAAGTTTCGGTACGTTTAGTGTTAAAAGTGTCAAGATATTTTTCGAGCACCCTGTATTATTTACTCTAAACATCAAAAAGGCTAAAGAGATCTTGTGACATAGTCTTGGCTTTTGGAATCTGAATATCCCGCGTTCGAGAACCAACTCCATGGAAAATATTACTTGCGTGCAGGCCAAACCTCCTCTGGAGAAAGGTGACCCGACTCTTCTACTGCTCTCGTCGTGCGTTTACATACGAAATAATTATATAGTTTGGACATGGGACAGTAATACGTGAGACATTTCAAAGAACAAAATGGGATTATCTTTTCCTATCTTGCTGATCTTCTTATGATACCAGAAATCAAGAGAATGCTAGTTTTGTGACAATATCATAAAACCCAAGTGACAGATGAATATTATATAATGCATTTCCATTCAACCCCACAAAATCCTATTGACTTTTCTCAACCAAGTGCTAACCCATCTTGACCCTATTCCGATAACTGCTGCGTCAACATAAGCCATCATCAACAACCTCACAAAACAAAGACAAGTTTATAAAGAATTCCAGCTCTCTAAAAGGGGAAGGCATTTTTTTTTTTAAATCAAAACCAAAAACCAATTCAAGTGGAGTCATCCTCCTTTCAGATGAAGGTAGACCCAAACAAGAAAAAGCGGAGACGAAAAGTGGATGCTGGCAATAAAACAAAGAACAGGATGACAACTGCCAATTATATGTCAGGCTAAAGGCTTCCAATCACTTTTATTTCTTGTCCTTGGGTAGTTCCAGGTTCCGGCACGTAGTTGACCCACTTGTTAGGAGATGGGCGCGATGTCTTCCGCGAGGGGAGGAAGGCGCCTATCATGATTCAATTAACCTCCTGTCTGGGGGATGACAAGGTGCTCGTCAGATTACTCACTGGCGACTCCAGAACGGGTCCCTCAGAGGTGAGCAGTCGCTTCCCTCCCTCCATCAATGATCATGTCGCCTCTAAAAGATGTAATGATGGAAATAAAATTTTAAATTTTGGATGCTTGTCATTATCCGTCGTGGCCTTCATCTACGCGAAAAATAAAACCTTTTTCAAGTGTTAAGTGAGGAAGTATTTTATGGTGGCTGGACAGGTTAATTACCTCATTTTGTTTGCTAACCATTATTCACTGAAACGAAGGATCACACTTCAGGTTTGGTTAGTTATATTAGCGTCTCGTTTTTTGGGGCAACAAGAGGGCTGTTTTAGGACGGATCACGTAATTTTGAACTGTGGTCAAAGGAAGATCACGACACTTGAGCCAGCAACAACAAGTGGCAAATCTGAACAATATGAGGCAACATGCGCAGAATTGTTCTCAGATACCTCCCTCTACCAATGTCGTAACTTCGCCGTCGGCTTAGCACTGCGATGTACGTCAAATAGATTTTATGATCCCTAGGGTCTGGAGTCACGAGGCGAAAGCCTCTATCGCCTGTGCGAAATACCATCATTAGCAACCCCCTTTTCAAACTTCTGCGTCATACCAGCGGGAGGACATATAACCCTCAATGTCCCGCCACAGGGCCCACTATTTTAATTGAGTTTCTTTTCAGTTATCGTGAATTAATGTGTCACTTTCTTTAAAAAATTCGCGCTTCAGAGCAGAAAGTCGTGAAAATATTTTCTGGATGGAAAGACGTTGTTTGTGAAAAAAAGTTTAAGAAGTTCTGATTTAACAAATCAGCTTTACTTTCTGACTACTTGTTTTATTGGAGAAAACAGTAGTGATCTGGTTTATCGCAGTTTCATGACTGGAAAGACACTGGTACAAGTCTAGATTCCATCTAAAATTCGTTGTGTGCTTTGGGTTGATGCTTTTCATAGAAGGTAATTATGAAAAAAACATCGGGTTTTGACACTTTAAGAAATATAAATTACACTCTTTAATGCTAATCGGAGGACGAAGTACCAGATGTTACATTTCCATTTCAAAACTCACTTTTTCACGTGAGCCACCAAGCGCAAACTCGTGAAAGAAGTTATTTTCTGAGGAGCTTATCCCAAAATGGCGACTTTGAGCGACGAGCTTTAGGCTTTGTGTGTTTCAGAAGATAGGAAATCTTCATTTCTGGTTTTAGTGCAGCCAATAAACACATGAAATATGAAATAGGTAAATTGGGCTATAAGAGCATTTTACATTCAAGGATATAGGTTGTTTCTGTAAAAGAAGAACCAGTATTTTAAAGGAAATAGGGGATAGAATTAGAGACTGTTTTGCGCGTAGTTCACAAAAATCCACATATTGCATCAATCATGAATTCAATGTTCCACAACAGACAGTTTGGAAGATTTTACATCGTCAATAATGTGTCTGTAATCGTACCTCACATATTTACTCCAACTAATGAACCCACCGAGATTGACTTGCTCCAACGTCTCTGGGGAAAATTGGACCACCTCACAGATCTGTGCCACGTAACGAAAAGAGGACATATAGAACATTTGTAACTATTCGAAAAGAAAATTTAAATGTTTTCGTTTTTTATGAGGAATTGTTTATTTTTCAGAGGTGTGATACTTTATCTGGTGGAGGATCAAATATTTCTACGTTTGTGTGAAGCAGTGGCGTAGTGAGGATAAGTGACGCCCTTGGCATAATTTCATTTTTTCGCCCCCAGTTTAGTTATATTAGCGTTCCGTTTTGAAGAAACACAAGGGAAGCATTAACGTTTTATCTCCATGTCTTCCCTAAGAGTGGAGGCCGGGGTATCTATAGCCTCCTTAACACCCCTTCCATCTCTACGTCACTAGTGTGACGTATAAATTTAGAGAAGGGTCCATCGGCTTCCGTTTCACTCTCGTCGTTTGATCATACTTCGATATTTCGAGGACAGAGCGGGCAATATTTGTGTAGTTTAAAAAAAAAACCGTTAAAGTAATCTACGAGAGTAAGTCATTAAGTAAGTCACAAAAGACAAGAAAAAAATAATTTACCATGATAATCACTTGGAAACAATTTTATTTCTCAACATAATCTCCACCAATGTTGATGCACTTATCCCATCGTTTTATCAGCGCCCCAATTCCAGCTGCATAAAATTCTTTGGGCTGCTGTCTCATCCACAGTAGGACTTCGTGTTGGACGTCGTCATCGTCAGATGAAAATCCCTTGGGGCTAAGTCTAGGCTGTAAGGTGGATGCTGTAGCACTGACCAACCAGACTTAGCCCCAAGCGATTTTGATCTGTTTGGTCCACTGAAGCAACATCTTGGAGGCAAACACTTCGCAGATGATGATGACGTTCAACACGAAGTCCTACTGTGGATGAGACAGCAACCCAAAGAATGTGTTGGGGTGCTGATAAAACGATGGGATAAGTGCATCAACATTTGCGGAGATTATGTTGAAAAATAAAATTGTTTCCAAGTGATTATCATGGTAAATTATTTTTTTCTTATCTTTTGTGACTTACTTAATGACTTTCCCTCGTACATGTCATTCTAGAATAATCTATTAAATAATCCATTTCACCGTCTCACTTAATGTACATTTCTGTGTTTCCTCCTTATTCTGTTATGTTTATGTTATCCTTAGGGTCACCATAATTTTTTAAATTGAAATCCGGACACCCGGAGGGGAAAGGTTGAAAGGTCTTGAAAGGGGGGGAGTCAAAGCATAGTATAAAATTCTAAATGCTGCCTACGATCCTCTTTCATAACTCTAGCACAAAGTTTAAGGAAGTGAAAAAGAAAATTTAAGACGTCAGAATGCAAAGAAGATACAATTTTTATTAATGTTCGGTAATCCAAAATTATATTAGTGAAAAATAGAATTAAAAGAAAACTTTCAATTTTCACTTTGAACTGGAGCCTGGATAAGGAAACTCGTCCACTTTCTCTTCAACAGTGGATGTAACAGCGTAAAAAATGAATTTTCGCTCACTGGCGTAATGACGTCAGCTTTTTCAAAAACATCCGATTTTCTCAATAGCAACCACATTTCTCTCTCGCCGGATTCACTGGAGTAAATACAGACATTTCGAAGATCCAGACACTAGTCCGGACGAATGGTAACCCTAGTTATCATTATTCTACTACTGTATTTATTTATTTTTTATTGCTGCAATGCAGGCATTTACGTATTGTTTCTAAATGTTAGATATCAAATTCAAGCATTCTAATCAGCATTCAAATTCTTGCATTTTAAAATATAAGTCAAAATTCGCACACAATACTCGAAATTTCCTCTACAGTTAAAGAAGAATTTATGAAAGGGGGAAAAAATGTACGTTTGGCTTTTTCCGCGATAGGGTGGGGATTTAAATTATTGAACTTAGAGCATCAAACAGAATGCAATCGCAAATTATTATCCAAAGAAAATTCTCAACGAAAATTGATCATTTGTGTGATGCTCATTTTCTAAAACGAAACTTGAATAAAATATTGTTTTATTATGCTGAAGAAATTGTACTTAGTCAACTATATTCAATTAACTACTATCAATCATTGGATAAGTACATACTAATACATAATTAATACATAATTGACACAAATTTTAAAAAACCTCTCGACTTCTAAGTTTTTATCAAAATGAGCTAAATAAATATTTTTGATTGAATTTCCTTTTAACAATTGCTATATAGTTATGGTTGTCATAATTTCCAAACATTGATACGGGACGTTTAAGTGCTAAATGCATAAATCATGAAAAAAGTGGTTATGTAATGTAATGGTCTATTTTACTCTGATGAAAAATTAATAAAGTGTAAGCAATCTTTTAAAGTAAACACGTAGAATAATAATAAAAAAAAGATGCAAGGCTAATTCTTTATATCCCAGTCATAATTTAAAGTTGGTTTTACTTCCTTAATTCTATCATTTTCTTCGTTCACATAATTATAAAACTGGACGCAAGTCATTTTAAAATTATAATGACAAATCAAAACTGCCTCAAAAGCTTAAGGTCATATCCCGAGTTAACTCGTTCTAAATACCGTAGGTTACAAAATAAGTCGGTCTTGAAGCGGTTAATTATCTCTA
>BGPR01006003.1:71926-85806 GCA_013235015.1 Araneus ventricosus | reverse complement strand
ACAAATCTACCCCTTTTGAAACAGCGAATGACCCCCTCCGCAAAACTTCTTTTTTGGCAACCAACCATCCGACTATTGGTCGGGAATCGAACGATGTTTAAATCACCCAGACTTACTAAACGTATCCGTTATTCTCGGCGTGGGCAAACAGAGACCCCCCTGGTGGCAGACTGGGCCTTTAATCCGGAGTTTCCTTCCTTGTACTCATAATATCGGAGCAAATATTGAGACCGGAGCCCCAATTGCAATAGAAGAAGCAAAGACATTCTGTTGACAGAGTAATTGTTGTCTGTCAGAAATCGAAGAAACATTTTTCCCTCCCCTTTCTCTCTGCCCCCCTCTTCATCCCTCCCCCCTCATGGTCACGAAGATGAATTGAATTAAGAATAAATTGCTCAGTACTTTGACTCCGAATGAAATAGGGAAAAGTTTTATGTTTTGGCGGATAGTAATGGAATTTGGATGGCGTTTTCTCTCCCTAACAGCAGAGGAGAAATATATAGATTTTTAAGTAATATGTTAGGAAAAGATATGAAATGACACAATTTTGATGGCAAGACCACTTACGGTTCTCGTTCGGTGCTTGTAGGTTTGTCTTTTATTTGGATGTTATAAATGGGAGAGATTATTCTGCGCATTAAGTAAATATTGTTGAAAATAAGAGTTTTGATTCGATTGCATGGTATCATTTTTGAAGAACACGATAACACATAGCAGAAAAGCAATTCTTCAAAATGTTTTAGGACCGTAATAGATATTCGTTATGATTGATCCTTTATTGTAAACATTTGTAGGAATACCTTCGGCAAATTTTCAATTTAAACAAATCGATTCAACATTCAAGTTTTAACCCTTTAAGCGTTTCACACGTACTTTTCCGTTTTTCGTATTGCCCTCAAAAGCAGGTAATCATGTTCATGTGTATAATGTCTTAAACTACCACGGATGAAATACTCTTAAGATATGCATCAGACACTTGATTAAACACAATTAAGATCCAATTATTCACTTCAAAAGCAAATTTTTGAGGTTTTAAAGATAGTACTTCAAAATAGCTAACCGCTCAGAGGATAAAAGCTAAAGGTTTCAATTTGTTTAATTATTTGTAATGGATAAAAATATTTAGATTTTTGTGTACAGATAGATTTAGAGTTTTAATGATACTTTAAGATAGTAAATTCATGACAAGGCAAGAAGAAGTACAATTGTCGAGTTATGAAATTGAAAAATAAGAGTTCCAAGTGGAGTAGCACTAAGTAAATTTGGTGAACCGAAGAATTTTCGGTGCCTTTTCCATTCATATTTTTCGACTGATGTAAATAAAGATTGTTAACTAGAATATTTTGACCGAAATATTTCAATAGCGTTTGCTGAATAATTATTTTAAATTTATTTTCTCTTTATAATTAATCAATTATATATTTTCTTTTTTATTTTGAAGTTGTGGGTCCAGAACATTTTTTTTATTATTTAAAATGGTTTATGAAAGTTTCTCCCGGACCAAAAAGGGTCGAAAGGGAGAAAAGTGTAAGAAACTCTGCATATTACTTAAACAATCGAATACGGAAGAGTTCAGAAGTTGCATACAGGTGGTTCTAAAATTAGGGGGAAAACTTTAAGGGTAGGTCGGCCATACATAAACCAGTCATTTTTACAATAGAACATGGTGTAGCAACCCAAAGGGTGACCTGGAAAGGGCTCTTATAGAGAATTAAGTAAAAAAAAATGGGTACATCAGACAAAGTATGTAACACAGGGGTAATGGAATACACATTTACAAAAGTATAACTATACAGCTGCATGAATATCAATATGCGAATCATGTTTAGCTTCGGACAGAAAGTCCTTTGAACATTTTCTTTAAGTATGGTTTGTTGTTGATACTGCGTCAAACTTTCCAATGTATCATCTCTCATGCTGTATACGACATGTAATGGTGTTATATATGTAACTGTGTACTGCTACTGTGAATTTTATAATTGCTAATGAATTTGTATTTCTTTAAACCTGTATTACACATCTTGTATAGTGTATCCGTTTCTTTTTCTTGATTCACTGGCAAAACGCCACCGTAGAGATTACCTTTTGTGTTTGGACCCTATGCTCTATTGTAAAGAAAGGGGTTTGCTCGTTTCAGTGAACTATAAGCCAGCTGAATATCAACATGCGAAGCATGGTTAGTACCTTTTCTTAACATTCTTCTTTAAGTAAAGGTTTGTTGTTGATATTGAACTCCAATTTCTTCCAATTTATCATCTCATGCTGTATAATCGACTTGTAGGTAAAAGTTATATATGTAACTATGAATTTTTATCATTGAAATGAATTTGTATTTCATTTAATTTTGTATTGTACATTCTTGTATAGTGTATCCGTTTCTTTTTTTGTTCACTGGGAAAACGCCACCCGCTTGTGATTAATTTTTGTTTTAGACATCCTATCCCTCTATTGTAAAGAAAGGGGTTTTGTTTCTGTTTTGCCAGACCAACTCAATTAGCCTACCTTGTCGACAGTTGAAAAGGCACAATGCAGTTAAGAGAAATTTATACTGTTTATGCTTGGTTGCACCTCAGTGTGAAAAGTATGGAAGTCTAAAAAACAAATGCTACCATTGTTATAGAAAAGTGGATACAATTAGACGATATGCAAATTCATTTGATATCCGATTTATAAATTCTTCTGTGTTTTTATCATTGTACACATCACAATTTTTTAATCAATAATCGTGCTTAGGGACAAATAAGTAATCATATTAGTCACATTATTAATTTGTAATAAAATAAGCTATATCTAAAAAAAAACGTTTGAAGTAGTAGTTCGAGGAAAAGGAAGGGGGGGGGGCTTAAATCACCTTATATTTTTGTAATTATTCGATGATTATCGCAATAAAAACAAAATTACCTTCATAATTATTCCATTTGTTTTTGTCTAAGAGAATATAAAACATACTTAATCTCTCAAAAAAGATGGTATAAACTGTACAGAATCGTATTCTCTCCTTTCCTATTTTTTATACCTCCTGTATTCTCCTGTAAAGAGAGATAAGAAGCTTTGACCTTTTTTCAAATTCATATTATATTTAGCATTTGAGCAGTCATTTACTAAAATTTTGAGCGAGGAAGTTTTTAATAATATATTTCAGTTTTTTCCCTGAAAAGAATGGAGCATTAAAAAATGCATGAAGCCGGTTTCATCAACAGCCATCATTAAAGAAAAGCTGTATTTGCAGAACGAGGCAAAGGGGAAAAAACTCAAACAGAGAGAAACCGTTAAAAAAACTAATTAAAGCCCATCTCTTTTTTTTCTCGACCCCCCCACCCTAGCAGGAAATTTTTTTAATGACTGCTTGAATGAGAATTTAGAATTATGAATTTTTCCATCTCTCCTCTAAGAAAAAAAATTAAGAAATAATAACTCTTGAGCATCGACGTTGGTGAGAGGGGGAGGAAAAAATCATGGTGGGGGTGGGGAAGAACAAGGAATAAAAAAATATGAAAAAGAATGTTTTCATGCTTTATGATTTTTCTCATTACTCCATTGTTCTAGCTGCCGCAAAATCTCCAAGGACTGAGGATTATGGGAGCGAGTAGCGGTTTCTGACATGCGATATAGACTTTTGTTTTTAATACCACTTCTTTTTGTGTTCTTTTATTTTTTCTGTTATACCTTCTATATCTGCAGTGGTATTATATTTTGAGACGGGCGTTTTTATTCCAGCCGAATGGACTAGGGATTAAAGATAAGTCTCCAACTGCTTTGTCTCTCTCGTACCCAAGGGGGCAATTATTTATTGTACTTTGCGTGTTCTTTAGCGCCAGCACCAGCACCAGCCTCTCCTTTCTACAAATCGGCTAAAGTGCTTTGCTCTTTGAGCCTGTAAGGTTTTTTTATCTATCAGACGCACCCTTTAGTATATACCCTGTCTTAACTTCTTTAATTTAAAGAAAAGCATTAATGTTTTCTTTACAGTTAAAAAAATGGGCTAGCAAAAGATATGGCAGAAAAAAATAAGGAAAGGGGGAGGGGTCTTACGCTTAGTGCGTTGTATCGATGTTATTAAGTTTTCCGGCTTCGACTTTTAGAGGTTAATAAAAACATTTTGGGGATGGAAAAGATTTCACTTAGGGTTGTCTGGCTCAAGGGACCGGCGCATAGTTTATTTATGCTAGCCAGTAAGTAGCTTTACAAAAAGCGGCTTAAGACTACCTAGTTTTAAATGATTTACCGCATAAAAAATTGTTGTCTGATTGTGTTTTGAATATGCGGATTTTACGGATTAAAGTAATGTTTTTGATTGATTTTATTTTTGCTAAATCAAGATGTAAAAGGGAAGGATTAAAAATATCCTGCTCGTCTAATGGGATAATATCAACGGAAGAAGAAGGTAGACGGCGGGAGATTTTTTGCAATGTTTATTTTAACTTGCAGATTAAAATCTATTAGTTTATCTGAAAGTTAAACATCTTTAAGTGTTATCAGTTTGTCGTAGGTTTAATCCAAAGTTTTTACAAAGTGTTTTACAAGGAAGTCTCTTACGTGATGGAACTGCAAGAAGTCTATTAACAGATTAAGTGTTAAATAGAGAGCTATTATTTTTTCTTCCTACTGAGAAGCAGCAACAAAATATTTAGTTCTTTGTTCTTTCTCTTCCCCTACCCATTTTGTTTGAAAAGGAATTACTTTCTTTTATTATTTTTATATTTATTTGTCTTAATATCTTATTTACAGAGAAAATCCACCACAAACACCTTCAAGCAGATACGACTTTGATGAAAATTAAACTTGATTCAAGGATTTTTTTGGAGATAAGCCTTTTTGAAAAGATTTTCTCAGCCGTATAAAAGAGAGATAAAAACAGATTTTCAGAAGTATTTATAATGGAAGAAATTTTGTTTCTTATTGCATACGTGTGGAGTTTTAGATTTTAGAATTGATTCGAAATATTTTCATTTAGTGATTTAGCCTTCATCAAACGCAGTTAATTTCTATTTGTGAAGATAAATGAAGTCCTTGGTATGCAGGATAACTCTTAGTACTGGACGTTGGCCATGTTACGAAGATTGTTGAAGCGATGATATGTATCCGTTACACTTCTGCGCAAATTTAATAGGTATAAGAATGCATGCGTCTGTGCTGCGAAATATGCATTGCGGCAGTGGCACTCAGCACAAACAGCGTAGCATATCCATGAGTCAAGGATTCAAAAAGTAAGTGGGACCCTCTGTTGGTCAAAGCGACCTTGGATTACTTAGTAGCACATGAGATAGAAATCTGATTTAGTTACAATATATTTGGTAGGTTATCTTCTTAGAGAACGTTCAAGGAAATCTAGGCCCCATATGTGTATTGATTGGAGGTAAACCAGGAAAGCAGCATCTACCCCTACTGCATAGAGCTATTCATTGCTATAGCACACATCGGCCTTACGGCTTTTGCGTAATAACTTTAAGACTTTAAGGAAAGAATTATATTAAGAAGATGAAATTTAAATAAAGATTCAAAATCAGAAAACTTCTATTATGTAGCTGACAGTAACTACAACAAAAGAAGATGTATTTTAAAAAATAATAAATTAATGAAATTCTCAGGCTTTCTAATAATACAGATAACGACTGTCACATTTTTGCTATCAAGCTCGATCGTTATAGAAAACATCTGAAAAAATATATTGAAGGCAGAAAACACAATAGCAATAAAAATTTCATTAAGCTCCGATGAAAATGCAAATAAAATTTTTCTAATACTCTAGCACCATGACCATGACCCAAGTCCACCGATTCACCCATTGGGTTTAGGTTTGACCATGACCCACGTCCACCGACTCACCCATTGGGTTTAGAGTCTACAAGGATGGACGGGAAACGGATTGGCCCATAGAGGATGGATCCCACGACCTTCGCGTTATCAGCACGACGCTCTGAACAACTGAGCTAATGGGCATGCCATCTGTTTATCAAAGAAACCTTAGAGTGCCTATTTAGCACCTGAAGCATACGTTTGACTTATTTACAATCCAGGGTGGGCCGGGAATAGACTCCTTCCTAGAGGGCTTTCAGTAAACTAACACATGTTTATGTTTCGCTTTGAGGAAAACTTCCTTCCAGCAGCCAGCCTAACCACAACGAACAAAAAAGCACATCGATCTATGCGTTTTGAAAAATGTAGGTAAACAAAAACTGAAATCAGAGCAAATGCTCTAGATGTCATAACCTTATTCTTTCTCAGTCATCTCCTGCTATGTCTTAACCCACTAGGCCACTGGTTGTCTTGTTAAACTTTTGTATTTTTCTTTGGAGTAACATACAATTCTATGGACTAGCATGCTAAGACATAGACTTCTTTGTTTGTTTTCCTGTTTGTTACTGTTTGTGTTTTCTATGTTTGTATGTGCACTTATGATATTCAAGATTTTATTACCTGTAACCCTCATGTAAAACTTACTTTCTGATTCATATATAAAGTACCGAGGGGGGCGTTGGCCCAGCGGAGGGTTTTGTTAGCCTTCCACTCCTTGCTCATCATCAGACTGGTAAGATAAACCTAGAGGTATAGGCATCAGGGGCATGGGTTGGCGTTAATTCTGAGATACAGTAATTCAGGACCTCATAAGTTAAGAGAATTGACTCCATAATGTTTCCCAAGCGTTACTTTTTGATTTCGATTTTCCTTTGAGCATCCTAATCTCCTCCAGAAAATACTCTGAATATCTCTTCCAGATACTCTGTATATTTTTATGTTGCATTTTGCCTAGTCGTGTTCTCAGAGGTGCAACGTGCAGCTAAACACATTGTGTTAATGACTTTCACGATTAGGAACGAGAGCTTGTCAGCCTCACAAATGCCCTGTCTCACAATTGACTCTAATCTGAGCTAGGCATCCAATTGAAATGGAAAACATACTTTCTTTCAAAATCAGAGTATCTGAAAAAAATTGGAATCTTATCCCTATACCAAGTAAGAGACCTTGATAAATTTTTACTTTTCAATATTTATAAACTAGATTGGCCCGAAGTCCACTACGTATATATAAATTGTTTGAATGAAGAGTTGTCAATATTTAAAGTTTGGTTAGCTTTGAGTACTCGGTACAGCCACAAAACTTGAAATTTTTCTAGCGAAAACTCGCCAAATTTATATCTGTATATATAAAACGCTAAGGCGGAAAAGGACGTGGCGGAAAAAGGTGGTTAATTTCTCTTTTGTCGATGGCAACGTCTGTTACCAAACAAAACCGGAAGCCTCCGCCATGTTAGGCATAACTTCATAGAAAGAGCCTGTTACTAAATTCGTTGTGATGTAAAATAATTTATCAAACCTTCCCCTCAATCTAAATTTCAGTAATCTTTAAAATTATGTTCTACATTTTAGTATTTAATTTAGAATTCATTATAATTTTTTTAACAATTTCTTCATAAATTCAGAAACAGATGGCGCTACTGGCTTAACAGAATGATCTGAACATATAACATTTTTTGCGTTACTACTGTATCTGTAATTAACGTTTCATTTCCCCGTGAAATACCTGCAAATAACGTTCTATTCTATCTCACAGTGCCTACAAATAACGTTTCATTCGAAAGCATCGTAACTGAAAATAAAATAGGCTAAGGTTCAGGGCCAAAAAATTTTATTCCTTCTTGATTAAGGTAAAAGCCTTAAAAGGAAATCAGCTTAAGATTTTTATTTATTCATAATATTGTTTTTTTATGTTAATAGTGCTAAGATGTCACACAGCAATCTCTTTATTAATAATATTACATCCAATTTGTTTTTAGAATTAATTTTTAGAATAATTATATTTGTTTTAATTTTGCAACTCTTATGTATTTATTTATTTATGCACTTGAATAATTTTCTTTGAAAGTTTTATTTCAAGAAAAATATCTCTTTTGAGGCTAAAAGATTTTATTCTCTGCTGATTTAAGTTAAAGCATCAGAAGCAAAATAAAGCTGATTCATATAAATATTTTAAAATAATTGTGCTAGGACATGCAGTGTCTTCACTGTAGCGGCCGAAGCGAGCAGGATTTGAGTAGAAAACCTGTGAGGATTGCAATACAATCCTCCTGGGGTTGGCGAGCTTCAGTGAGCAGGGGGCAGAGCCTCCTAGTTATATTTAATACTGTTAAGACTAAACAGGTGGCCGACAGGACAGTTCAGGCTCTCAAGACTAATTTAAAGTTAAAGCAATATTTTTCTACTTTTGAGAAAGATTCACCGATCTATAGAACAAGCGACGTAGTGCCATAAATTCCTGAAGTGTAGTTTTCTAATTGTTCAGTAATTTTTTACACTACTGACTAAGTGCCATTGTTGCCAACTGTGCTCACATGTCTATGTTTACAATGTCTGTACAATCGGAAAACTGATTTGAGACACACGCTCAGTCTCATTCTTGATTCGACTTTAAATGTCGTTGCTACTGACACTTTTCTCTGACAAAAATCAAATTATTGCGATATGGGCCTGTTTGGAGGAATTCATGGCACGAAGTTACATGTTTTGCATCTTTTAATTCACTGACCGGCATACCGACACCAACCACTTTTTACCAGATTCTGACACACGCAGCCATCTACCATAGTAATCTCAAATTTCTATCATGTAAAACATTGCAGATGGGGGCCATACTCACACGTTAATTTGATTGCGACTTGGAGTTTAAATAAGAAAAACTCGGCATTGCGTAAGAACCGAAAAAAAGAGAGAAGGAATTATACTCAAATACTGCCTATGATTATTATAGAGAATATTCTATCCAGCACTGGAATCTGGGATTCAATTGGAATAGAAATGGCTGCATTCCGGTGACGTTACGTACCTTTTGCGGGAGAGGTTCGGCCGTGGCCCGTGATGTCTCTTAAGCGGGCTATTCATCTCAAATCCAATATGGAAATTTCGGAACACAGGGAAGAAAAAACAATCGTCAAGGTCGAAAACCTATGAAAATTAGAATAGCGACTAGTAGAAGTCTGATTTCTAAACCAGCGGAAATCCGGCAGTTCGTGCGCCAATTTGTTTGAAAGACCCTTCGCGAGGGTAGTCGGTACATCAAAGGCTTGACTGTATCGGGACCCTGCTTAGTGGCTAGCGATTAGCATATCTGAAATCCTCGGAGTGGGGGAGGAAGAGAAGATCGAAGAGCAGCTGTAGAGAAGGGGAAATCGAAGAGCAGCTGTAGAGAAGGGGAGATCGAAGAGCAACTGTAGAGGAGGAGAGATGGAAGAGCGGCTGTAGAGAAGGAGAGAGAAGATCGCTCCCCCTTACCACAAGCGCACTTTGAAACATCAAATTCGGCTGTGGGTGGGGGAGCGAAGAGCGGCTGAATAGCACTTTGGAGCTACAGATGAATGACGCGCGTGATTTTTAGACTTGAATGAGTGGGGAAGAAACCACCAGTGTTCGGACAATTGGAATGGGATGAACAATAGATGAATGGCCTGCTTAAACCCCCAGTTTTTGTATTAATGTCAGGCGAATATCATTCAGTCCACCCCGGATGCCAATGCAGGGCTCTATTGTGGTTGTGGCTAGATGGTAAATGAAAATGCTGAAATATAGTATCTACTCAATTCGCGTAGAATAGATTTCGGGTAATTAACAAGTTAGCCGCCACGAATCACGCCTGAGATTCTAACCATCTATCTAAAAAGATGACTCCTTCTCTGCTGTCTCTTAACTACAGTAGAGGAGGAGTCATCTGATTACATAGTAGGTTTGAATCATATTTTATCCCCGTATGAGTCGTATTTGAATCATATGGCTATCAACGCGTCAATAATATATATTTCAGTTTACTTTGAGAATTAATTAATTATTTTGAATAGCAGTTTTAATAAATAATTAAGTTTCAAATGTTTACTCTTACCTTTTCTTTAACCGTCTGACACCGAGCGAGGCGGTCCTGGACGGTCTAAAAATTTCCCTTTAACAGCGAAGAAGGCCGGTCTGAGGCGGTTGGCTTCTTTTGAGGGGAGGTGAGGTTCTGAGATCGCTTAGGAGATAAGCGCGGTGGGGGTCCAATTATCCATGCCAACCACAGCCAATTTCTGTACGCCTTAAGGGTAGGTTATAGCAGGGGTGAGGTGGGATGGTAAATGACCACTCAGGTTGGGAGAGTCCAATTCATGTCGGTTCCTCTAAAAAGCTCCCGGTTTTAAAGGAGCTAGAAGAAAACATCGCCTCGGGTTAAAAGAGTTACAGAAATTCGAATAATACGAATGATATTCAAGAGTTCAAATATGGCAAAGAAAATAAATTTCAGGTGGAACCACTTAAGAATGAACAAAATATAAATATTTCAAATATTCTTTACTCATATGGAAAGGAAGTAAATTTTTCACATCTGGCCCTAGGTACTTTCATTTTCATACTGGCATATCATCCATAAGCGGTGTAATAGGCTTCAAGATGCTGAAAAAAGAGGCAGAATTTCATAAATATTTGATGCAAAACTCAATGGCGGAAAGAGCCGCTTCATATTTTCATCTTATAACTTTATAGCACAAAATGCTGCATCATTTCAACTAAGAGACTTTTGAAATGAAAATTTAATGCTTTTGAATACTTAAAAAGCAATGTGTAAACATCTGAAATATCTAGAGTTTGTTTCGGTAGCAAAAAAATGCAAACAAGTATGTTCTCGCATTTTAGAATATTCAGTAACTTTTTAAAGTTTTCTTCACTAAGTTAAACTATTTCTATTTCATAGCTATATTTAATGCTGGATTTCGTTTAGGAAGATATATTTATTACTAGTTTTTCCCGTCTTCTTTTTGTTATTTTTTATTTTAAAACGCCAGGGAAGATAACGGAACCCAAGTAATGGCCCAGAGCAACTATTTATATTATGCAATCTTACATTTCCAAACTTATTTTTATGAAGGCACATATTTCATCCATTTTAAGAATACATAGTGTGATCGGGCACGCGAGGTTTTTCAGTGAACATTTTTTTACTATGCAATTTTAATGGTGAATGCTCTTGTGAGTATTTAGATAAAGAAATATTTACATATTTAGTTTTGTTTTTTAAATATTAACACTTATCGGATAATAAAAAACAGTTTAAAAGGCATGTTTTTTTAATAAATTTGAATAGATAATATGTACATGGGTAAATCATCAAGTAAGTCACAAAAAAAAGAAAACAATAACTTACATAATAATCACTTAGAAACAATTTTATTTTTCAGCATAATCTCCACCAATGTTGATGCACTTATCCCATTGTTTTATCAGCGCCCTAATTCCAGTTGCATGAAATTCTTTGGGTTGCTGTCTCATCCACAGTAGGACTTCGTGTTGAACGTCGTCATCATCTGCAAAGTGTTGACCTCCAAGATGTTGTTTTATTGGACCAAACAGATGAAAATCGCTTGGGGATAAGTCTGGTTAGTCAGTGCTACAGCATCCACTTTACAGCCCAGACTTTGTACCAAGCGATTTTCATCTGACGACGACGATGACGATGAGATGATGACGACGTTCAGTACGAAGTCCTACTGTGGATGAGACAGCAACCCAAAGAATTTCTCGCAGCTGGAATTGGGGCGCTGATGAAACGATGGGATAAGTGCATCAACATTGGTGGAGATTATGCTGAAAAATGAAATTATTTCCAAGTGATTATCATGTAAATTACCTTTTTCTTATCTTTTGTGACTTACTTAATGACTTACCCTCGTAAAATAAAGGGATTATCGAAGACTCTATGT
This sequence comes from Araneus ventricosus, assembly GCA_013235015.1. NCBI lineage: Eukaryota > Metazoa > Arthropoda > Arachnida > Araneae > Araneidae > Araneus > Araneus ventricosus. The sequence continues at coordinate 74,090 of BGPR01006003.1, read as the reverse complement.
TTTGAAACAATCATTGACAGTTTCTCTTTAAAAGCACGTGGCAACGGAATTCCTTTTCATTCGCCGAATCAGTGCACCTCCTCAATATACTTATGTTGAACGCAACCACTGTAGAAGTACATAGAATGCTTAATTCTTCAGAATTCATAATATTTATTAGATGCATATTCCTTAGCAAAACCACTGAAGAGTTGAAAAATTAAAGAATGATGCGTTCGTATTATTTCTATAGGTAAGAATTAAAAACTAATTGACATTAAATGTCTAGTTATGATTTTCAGCACCTCCAGTGATCGCAGTCAGCAAAAAATAATATTTAACCCTCTCACATCGAGCGAGGCGGTCTCGGGCGGTTTAAAAAGTTTCTCTTAACAGCGAAGAAGGTCGATTTGAGGCGGTTGGCTTCTTTTGAGGGGAGGTGAGGTTCTGAGATCGGTTTGGCGATAAGCACGGAAGGGGGTCCAATTAGCGTTGCCAACCGCAGCTCGTTTCCGAGTACCTTAAGGGAAGGTTATAACAGGTGGTGGGGTGAAGACCACCCATATCGGGAGAGTCCAATTCATGTCGCATCCTCCCAAAAAGGTCCGGTTTTAAAGAGGCTAGAAGATAAAAGTTTCCTCGGATTTAAAGAGTTAAACTGTGTGGTGAGATCTTAGGTCCCAAATCCCACGTGATATTTATAAAGTGAGACCATTCAGATCATTCGAGAGTTTTCTGCCGAGGAATTCTGACATGCGCCAGTTGTGCTGACGCAGGTCATGAGAACATGCAGTGTGCATTACAACAAAATGTGGTGAATACAAAGGGGTTTATAATTATTTTTCTTCCCCGCAATTTTTCTCGGGAAGTTTGAAACAGAAGTAATATCAGTGAATATAAAAAATGGATTGGTTATTCCGAAACTAAATAAATCGTTAAAGTTTGGACCCTTGCACTTACATCTACAGTTAAAAGAAGCATTCGTAGCCAAAGGCGTTTAAACAATTTTCACAACCACACCCTGCAATTCTGATTCCCTAAATCCACACAAAAAAACTCATAAGAAGAGCGCATTTCAGGTTCGAGCCGTAGATTTTTCGTGAAAACGTCGGGATAACAAGTGCATCGTATAATATAAACAAGTGTTTCGTATTAATATGTAATTTGATTATCAATCTCTTTTTATGCTTCGTTCAGTTGCATTATTGCTCCATGACCCACGTCCACAGGCTTGCCACTACTGGTTTAGGTTTGACCATGACCCTGTCCACGCTCACCCATTTGGGTTTAGGTTTGACCATGACCACGTCCACCGACTCTATTGGGTTTAGGTTTTTGACCGCATGATCCGTCCATCGCTCACCCATTTGGGTTTAGGTTTGACCGTGACCCGTCCACCGACTCCCCATTGGGTTTAGTATTGTGACCCACGTCCACGGACTCACATTCTGGGTTTTTTAGGTTTGACCCATGACCGTCATCGCACCTGCTGCACCTTGGGTTTGGTTTGACCATGACCCACGTCCATCGACTCACCCATTGGGTTTTGGTTTGTCGCATCTCACGATACTTGGTTGGTACCATACCCGATCCACCCGACTCACCCATTGGGTTTAGGTTTGACCATTACCGTCACCGACTCTCGTGGGTTTAAGGTTTCATGATCCGATCTTCTGGTTAGTTTATATCCCATCCAGCTCACATGTTTAGTATCATGATCCACTCACCAGCTCATTGGGTTTCTCAGACCACCATGGTTTAGTACCGGCACGTCCACCGACTGCCCCATTGGGTTTGGTTGCGGCACCACGTCACAGACTTCACTGCCTGGGTTTGGTGTTGACCATGACCCGATCCATCCGCCTCACCCATTGGGTTTAAGGTTTGACCAGATCCGCGTCACCGACTCACCCTTGGGTTTAGGTTTGACCATCCTGACCCACGTACCACGACTCACCCTTAGGTTTGGTTGTGACCATGACCCGTCCACCGACTCACACAATTGGGTTTTACATTGGACCAGACCCAGATCCATGACTCTGACCATTGGTTTAGGTTTGTCCATGACCCGATCCACCGACTTCACCCGTTGGGTTTAGGTTTGACTGCTGGCCCCGTCCACTCATGTTCGTTGGGTTTAAAGTCCTACAAGGATGGACAGGAAAAGTTGTGATGGAGGATGGAT
>BGPR01006003.1:59799-71901 GCA_013235015.1 Araneus ventricosus | reverse complement strand
ATTAATATTTACATAGTAGTATAATGGATTTCTGGAATAGTTGATTCACAACGTACACGACTCTTGTAAATGCGATAAACTTGTGATTTATCTATTCATCAACCATTATACTACTCTGTATAACAATTGACTATTAAAGTTGATAAAATAAATACACATATTAATACAAATGCTTATGAATTTTATCGACGTTTTCACGAAAATCTAGCGACTAGTCTACACTTGTCTTAAATCTATTTAGAGTGCGAAATTTGCTTCATCTGTTGCACGTATATAGACTACATTTCTCTAGTTTGCGGTAAACTATTCGTTCGATCTTCATATTTTCCCTATTATGAAATTTTGATTTAATTTTAAATGAAATGAACTCTTTTTACAGTATGTTCCAAGTTTTCACGTAGAGTTTCGTAGAGACGAAAGAACTCTGCATGTTATAATCAAAAAAACATGCGGGTTGAAATTTTCAATTTATCGATTTTACTTATATTCTGATAAATATTTCATTGTATAACATGGGTCCTATAGTAATATCATCACTTTTAAAATGACACCCAAGAATCAACTCCTAGCTAAACGGTTTTCACTACACTTATTTATAACCTGTACATTAAAAACTATTCATGACCAATCACGAGCATGCGCTACGGGCACCGAATTTGAGACGTCCACGAGGCAAAACCACATGCGACCTCTTACACATTGAGTTTCTCCGGTGTAGGCTCACCATTCTTTCCTCATTATCTCGATCTCGAGTTACTAGCGATTAAAACTGACCGGTTTAATTTTTGTCACTAAGTTCAGGCCATGTATCACTGTAACTGCAGCGAAAACGTTTTCAGTCAAACACTGACTCATTTATTTCTCAATTCATTGATAAGATTAATGCTGCGACTTAAGTAATTCCTGGTGAGCTTGTCACTTATGAAAACTTATAAAATTTGAGAGAGCATGGTCATTTAGTTTCAAATTCCTGCAGTCAGATCAATAATTTCGGCTATCAGCAATGACTACAAAGGCCACATTACTTAGTACAACCCAGTTGATTTCTCAGGTGGAATCATATCTTTTTATCTGTGACAGCAGTGTAATCCCAGAGCCAATGTTAGAAAATGAGAACCTTGAATTTATATATGATCCAATAGTGAGAAGATCTTATCCGGAAACAGACTCTTCTTCCAGAACAAGTGGATTAGACCAAGATTGAAACACCAAGTTACTCAGGAGATTTTGTGACTTTGGATCCCACTGATTTCAAAAAATGAGGAAACATGGTTATTCCATTTGGACATGTTACGGATTGATTTGTATTTAACACAGAATATAGAGAATTTTTGTTTGTATTAAATTCCCAATCTATATTTTATGATTATCTGGGTTATAAAGGTTGGGCTGGGGAAACCAATCCAATCCTTTTGAATTTGAGTTAAGTTCCAGGCAGGCAAGTTGATTACTGGTACCGCCGTCCATGCGTCCCTTTAAAGAACGCAAAGGGGCAATTCCACTTCCAGAAGACATTCAGATATTATCCAGGGAATTCAGATGAATTGGTTTCTTACGTTGGCAGTTTCATATTCGTTGGGGTGGCTCTTAGATGTGTTTTGGGGAAAGAGGGGTTTCTTCAATTGGGACAAACCAGTTTGTAATTTGTAGTTTTCGAGAGGTGAGTAGCCATATATCTCTTTGATAGAATCCAGTTCCATGTATTTTAAGGGTCCACTTGTTCAGTAACTTTGAGTCAGTTTAATTTCTGGTGGGTGAAACCCATGATAATTTCATCTAGCTCTTTTATGATTTAATACCTCTTCCTTATTACTTCAAAACAGATTGGTAAATATATATTTTCTCTGTTTACGGGTTTCATATAAATTTTCATTGAATCATTCTTCCTGACCACGAGATGGTATCCAAATTTCCATTTATCCAGCCTGACTCCGCTTTTAGGTTATCTTTGTACCAGGAGATGGACTTAAAGTATTCTCTAAATTCCTAGAAACCTGTTTGTTTCTCAAGTCTTTAAAGGTGGGTGAATTCGTTTTGAACAATTCAAGCCTTTTTTGTAAATCATGGACAGAAAATGAAATAATTCACTTCGGTTTCAAACTCAAGCCAGCCCCTTCTTAAACTAAACGTCAAACTAGAGCTTTTCTCAGAGTTTTGGAATACTACCATATTCTCTCTTGCAGAAATACACGCCAGAATTTTATCTGAATCTGTACTCTGCAATTCTTTTGCATTTTGAAGTCAAACTCAGGATCTGAAACAAAGTCATTGCGTACAGAATCAAATGCCTACAGGGCAAAACTCTGAATGAAGCCTCCTCCCTCAGAACAGACCATAAACCACATACTTAAATTTTTTTTATCAGGAGTGGCATTATGATTCTTTACATTTCAGTCTGCAGGCTCGAGGATCAAAACAGGATCATTTCCGCGTACATCTCACAAAATCTAAATGCCTTCCCAAACAAACAAGAAACTTTGAATCAAATACTCCCTCTCCGTTTCCAAAGGCTTATTACTTGCATCCTTTGTTTTTTTATCAATTCTTGCCAGCCACTCTGCCGTTCTTTTTGCAGGCTCCCGGTCAAAATGAGATCAGAATGGATATCGTTAATGCATCCTACCACCAATCCGTGTCTGCTCCCGGCAAACAAGCTTTTTTTTTGAATGATATCCCTCTCCAATTACAGACCACCTTTTACATAGCAAATTTTTTTACATGGTCTGGCATTTTGTACTCTGATTCTTTACATTTCAGTCTGCGACTCAAGATCAAACAAGATCATTCCGCATACATCTACAAATCCCATGCCAACAAAACAAGCTTTTGAATGAAAAATGTCCCTCTCCATTCTGAATACTTAGCCATTTTTTTATCAGATGCTTTTATGGCCTTTCTGTGATTCTTTTGTTTCAGTCTGCGACTCAGTCAAAACAAGATCATTCATCTGCAATCTAAACTTGCTCCCAACAGAACCAAGCTCCACGATCCCACGACCTTCGCGTTATCACCACGACGCTCTGAACAACTGATCTAATGGGCATGTCATCTGTTTATCAAAGAAACCTTAGAGTGCCTATTTAGCACCTGAAACATAAGTTTGACTTATTTACAATCTAGGGCAGGCCAGGAATAGACTTCCTTCCTATAGGGCTTTCAGTAAACTAACACATATTTTTGTTTCGCTTTGGGGAAAACTTCCTTCCACCAGCCAGCCTAACCACAGCGAGCAAAAAAGCACATCGATCTATGCGTTTTGAAAAATGTAGGTAAACAGCAAAAACTGAAATCAGAGAAAATGCTCTAGATCTCATAACATTATTCTTTCTCAGTCATCTCTTGCTATGTCTTAACCCACTAGGCCACTGGTTGTCTTGTTAAACTTTTGTATTTTTCTTTGGAGTAACATACTATTCTATGGACTAGCATGCTAAGATATAGACTTCTTTGTTTGTTTTCCTGTTTGTTACTGTTTGTGTTTTCTATGTTTGTATGTGCACTTATGATATTCAAGATTTTATTACCTGTAACCCTCATGTAAAACTTACTTTCTGATTCATATATAAAGTACCGATGGGGGCGTTGGCCCAGCGGAGGGTTTTGTTAGCCTTCCACTCCATGCTCATCATCAAACTGGTAAGATAACCCTAGAGGTTATACCCAGATAGCACGTAAGTTTGCAGCAAGTTTGATTTTGACTTGTCATGGCAAAATTTGACGCGTCAAACTTGAATCGAAATTGTAGCAAGTTCGATGTGACAAATAGCGCCACCTCTTCAAACTTGCTGCAATTTTGCAAGACAAGCTTCCTGCAAAGATAGCACAATAATCATATAATTATCTTTGTCTCTGTTTTAAAAAGCATCCGATTTTTAATAGCATCTCCTAGACCGTAATTCTTTTTTATTAATTTAATAAATCAATGATAATTTGTGAAAAAATAACTTTTTTATAAAAACTTTTTTGAAACATTTTCCATCTTTTTACTAAATATATCACTCTCACTTTAAAGAAAACTAAAGAACTCAGTTTAAAGAACAACTGGCTCAATGGTTAGCGTCTCCGCTTCGGAACCGGGAGGTCGAGAGTTCTATCCTGCGTTGCGTTTCGTACTCTGTTTTTGCTATAATTTGCAATGAGTTTGCACGACAAGCTTGTGGCAAGCTTGCTGCAAGTTCGTTTCATGGTGACTTCGGAGCTTTCGTTAACTTGCTGCAAGCTTGCACTCTTGTCATGACAAATTTGTGACAAGCTTGCTGCAAACTAAAATTGCTATCTAGGTAGGCATCAGGGGCCTGGGGTGGCGTTAATTCTGAGATATAGTAATTCCGGACCTCATAAGTTAAGAGAAGTGACTCCATAATGTTTCCCATACGTTACTTTTTGATTTCGATGTTCCTTTGAGCATCCTATTCTCCTCCAGAAGATACTCCGTATATCTATTACAGATACTCCGTATATCTATTCCAGATACTCCGTATATCTATTCCAGATACTCTGTATATTTTGATGTTGTATTTTGCCTAGTCGTGTGAGAGAGGCAAAATACAACATCAAAATATACAAGAGAGAGAGGAGGAACATGCAGCTGAACACATTGTGTTAATGACTTTCACGATTAGGAACGAGATCTTGCCAGCTAGAGTGCCCTGCCTCACAATTGACTCTAACCTGAGCTAGACGTGCAATTGAAATGGAAAACATACTTTCTTTCAAAATCAGAGTATCTGGAAAAAACTGGAATCTTATTCCTATACCAAGTAACAGATCTTGGTAAATTTTTCCTTTTCAATATTTATTAACTAGATTGGCCTGGAGTCCACTACGTATATATAAATTGTTTGAATGAAGAGTTGTCAATATTTAAAGTTTGGTTAGATTTGAGTACTCGGCACAGCCACAAAACTTGACATTTTTCTAGCGAAAACTCGCCCAATTTGTATTAAATTTAATACTGTTAAGACTAAACAGGTGGCGCAAACTTGGCGACAGGACCGTCCAGGTTCTCAATACTAACTTAAAGTCAAAGCAATATTTTCTACTTTTGAGAAAGTTTCACCTACCTACAAAACAAACAAAGTACTGCCTTAAATTCCTGAAGTGTAGTTTTCTGATTTTTCAGTGATTTTTACACTACTGACTAAGTGCGATTGATGAGTTCATGGCATGCCAATTTTGCTCACATGTCTATGTTTAAAATGCCTGTACAATCGGAAAACTGATTTCGAGATACATGCTCAGTCTCATTCTTGATTCGACTTTAAATATCGGTGCTACTAACACTTTTTGCTGACAAAAATCGAATTATTGCGATCTGAGCCTGTTTGGAGGAAAATACATGGCACGAAGTTACATGTTTTGCATCTTTAATTCACTCAACGGTACACCGACAGTAGCCACTTTTTACCAGATTCCTGACACACGCAACCATCTACCATAGTAATCTCAAATTTCTACCATGTAAAACATTGCAGATGGAGCAATACTCCCAAGTTAATTTGATTGCGGCTTGGAGTTTAACTAAGAAAAACTCGGCATTGGGTATGAGAAAAAAGAGGAAAGAAGGAATTATACTCAAACACTGTCCATGCTTATTATGGAGAATATTCTATCCGGCACTGGAATCTGGGATTCAATTGGAATAGAAATGGCTACATTCCGGTGACGTTACGTACATTTTGGAGGAGAGGTTCGGCCGTGGCCCGTGATGGCTCTTAAGCAGGTCATCCATCTCAAATCTAAAATGGAAATTTTGGAACACGGGAAAGAAAAAAAACAATCACCAAGGTCGAAAACTTATGAAAATTAGAATAGCGGCGAGTAGAAGTCGGATTTCCAAACAAGCAAAAATCCGGCAGTTCGTTCTCCAATTTGTTTGAAAGACCCTTTGAAGGGTAGTCGGTACATCAAAGGCTTTACTGGATCGGGACCCTGCTTAGAGGATTGCGATTAGGATATCTTAAATCCTAGGAGTAAGGGACGGAAGGGGAGATCGAAGAGCAGCTGTAGAGAAGGGGAGATCGAAGAGCAGCTGTAGAGAAGGGGAGAGAATATCGCCCCTCATTACCACAAGCGCATTTTGGAACATCAAGTTCCGCGATGAGCGGGGGCGCGAAGAGCGGCTGTATCGCACTTTGGAGTACAGATGAATGACTCGCAAGATTTTTCGACTTGAATGGGTGGGAAAAAACCAGTGTTCAGACAAATGGAATGGAATGAACAATAGATGAATGGCCTGCTTAAATCTCAGTTTTTGTATTAATGTCAGACGAATATCATTCAGTCCACCCCTGATGCCAAGGCAGGACTCTATTGTGGTAGTGGCTAGATGGTAAATAAAAGTGCTGAGTATATATTCAATTCGCGTAGAATAGATTTCGGGTTAATTAACAAGATAGCCGTCACGAATCACGCCTGAGATTCTAACCATCTATCTAAATAGCTGACACCTTCTCTGCTATCTCTTAACTAATGTAGAGGAGGAGTTATCTGATTACATAGTAGGTTTGAATCATATTTGATCCCCGTATGAATCGTATTTGATTCATATGGCTATCAACGTGTTAATAATATATATTTCAATTTACTTTGAGAATTAATTAATTATTTTGAAAAGCAGATTTAATAAACAATGAAATTTCAAATATTTACTCTTACCTTTTCTTTAACCGTCTGAGACCGAGCGAGGCGGTCCTGGACGGTCTAAAAATTTCCCTTTAACAGCGAAGAAGGCCGGTCTGAGGCGGTTGGGTTCTTTTGAGGGGAGGTGAGGTTCTGAGATCGCTTAGGAGATAAGCGCGGCAGGGTGGTCCAATTATCCTTGCAAACCGCAGCCAATTTCTGTGCGCCTTAAGGGTAGGTTATAGCAGGGGTGAGGTGGGATGGTAAATGACCACTCAGGTTGGGAGAGTCCAATTCATGTCGGTTCCTCTAAAAAGCTCCCGGTTTTAAAGGAGCTAGAAGAAAACATCGCCTCGGGTTAAAAGAGTTACAGAAATTCGAATAATACGAATAATATTCAACAGTCCAAATATGTCAAAGAAAATAAATTTCAGGTGGAACCACTTAAGAATGAACAAAGTATAAATATTTCAAATATTCTTTACTCATATGGAAAGGAAGTAAATTTTTCACATCTGGCCCTACGTACTTTCATTTTCATACCGGCATATCATCCATAAGCGGAGTAATAGGCTTTAAGATGCTGAAAAAAGAGGCAGAATTTCATAAATATTTGATGCAAAACTCAATGGCGGAAAGAGCCGCTTCATATTTTCATCTTATAACTTTATAGTACAAAATGCTGCATCATTTCAACTAAGAGACTTTTGAAATGAAAATTTAATGCTTTTGAATACTTAAAAAGCAATGTGTAAACATCTGAAATATCTAGAGTTTGTTTCGGTAGCAAAAAAATGCAAACAAGTATGTTCTCGCATTTTAGAATATTCAGTAACTTTTTAAAGTTTTCTTCACTAAGTTAAACTATTTCTATTTCATAGCTATATTTAATGCTGAATTTCGTTTCGGAAAATATATTTATTACTAGTTTTTCCCGTCTTCTTTTTGTTATTTTTTATTTTAAAACGCGAAGGAAGATAACGGAACCCAAGTAATGGCCCAGAGCAACTATTTATATTATGCAATCTTACATTTCCAAACTTATTTTTATGAAGGCACATATTTCATCCATTTTAAGAATACATAGTGCGATCGGGCACGCGAGGTTATTCAGTGAACATTTTTTTACTATGCAATTTTAATGGTTAATGCTCTTGTGAGTATTTAAGTAAAGAAATATTTAAATATTTAGCTTTGTTTTTTAAATATTTACACTTATCGGATAATAAAAAAACAGTTTAAAAGGCATGTTTTTTTAATAAATTTGAATAGATAAAGAAATTTCTTTCAAATTATTTTTTATGAAATCAAAAAATAATATGTACATGGGTAAATCATCAAGTAAGTCACAAAAAAAGAAAACAATAGCTTACATAATAATCACTTAGAAACAATTTTATTTTTCAGCATAATCTCCACCAATGTTGATGCCTTATCCCATTGTTTTATCAGCGCCCTAATTCCAGTTGCATGAAATTCTTTGGGTTGCTGTCTCATCCACAGTAGGACTTGTGTGTTGAATGGCGTCATCATCTGCAAAGTGTTGACCTCCAAGATGTTGTTTTATTGGGCCAAACAGATGAAAATCGCTTGGGGATAAGTCTGGTTGGTCAGTGCTACAGCATCCACTTTACAGCCCAGACTTTGAACCAAGCGATTTTCATCTGACGACGACGATGACGATGAAATGATGACGACTTTCAGCACGAAGTCCTACTGTGGATGAGACAGCAACCCAAACAATTTCATGCGGCTGGAATTGGGCGCTAATAAAACGATGGGATGAGTGCATCAACGTTGGTGGAGATTATGCTGAAAAATGAAATTATTTCCAAGTGATTATCATGTAAATTGTCTTTTTCTTATCTTTTGCGACTTACTTAATGACTTACCCTCGTAAAATAAAGGGATTATCGAAGGCTGTATGTTTTGAAACAATCATTGACGGTTTCTCTTTAAAAGCGCGTGGCAACGGAATTCCTTTTGATTCGCCGAATCAGTGCACTTCCTCAATATATTTATGCTGAAGCAACCACTGTAGAAGTACATAGAATGCTTAATACTTCAGAATTCATAATATTTATTAGATGCATATTCCTTAGTAAAACCACTGAAGAGTTGAAAAATTAAAGAATGTTGCGTTCGTATTATTTCTATAGGTAAGAATTAAAAACTAATTGACATTAAATGTCTAGTTATGATTTTTAGCACCTCCAGTGATCGCAGTCAGCAAAAAAAAATATTTAACCCTCTCACATCGAGCGAGGCGGTCTCGGGCGGTTTAAAAAGTTTCTCTTAACAGCGAAGAAGGTCGATTTGAGGCGGTTGGCTTCTTTTGAGGGGAGGTGAGGTTCTGAGATCGGTTTGGCGATAAGCACGGTAGGGGGTCCAATTAGCGTTGCCAACCGCAGCTCGTTTCCGAGCACCTTAAGGGAAGGATATAACAGGTGGTGGGGTGAAGACCACCCACATCGGGAGAGTCCAATTCATGTCGCATCCTCCGAAAAAGGTCCGGTTTTAAAGAGGCTAGAAGATAAAAGTTTCCTCGGATTTAAAGAGTTAAACTGTGCGGTGAGATCTTAGGTCCCAAATCCCACGTGATATTTATAAAGTGAGACCATTCAGATCATTCGAGAGTTTTTTGCCGAGGAATTCTGACATGCGCCAGTTGTGCTGACGCAGGTCATGAGAACATGCAGTGTGCATTACAACAAAATGTGGTGAATACAAAGGGGTTTATAATTATTTTTCTTCCCCGAAATTTTTCTCGGGAAGTTTGAAACAGAAGTAATATCAGTGAATATAAAAAATGGATTGGTTATTCCGAAACTAAATAAATCGTTAAAGTTTGGACCCTTGCACTTACATCTACAGTTAAAAGAAGCATTCGTAGCCAAAGGCGTTTAAACAATTTTCACAACCACACCCTGCAATTCTGATTCCCCTAAACCTAAATTCACACAAAAAAAAACATAAGAAGAGAGCATTTCAGGTTCGCGCCGTAGATTTTTCGTGAAAACGTCGGGATAACAAGTGCATGGTATAACATAAACAAGTGTTTCGTATTAATATGTAATTTGATTATCAATCTCTTTAATACAATATTTACACATAGTAGTATAATGGTTACGGAATAGTTGATTCACAAACTACCACAGACTCTTGCTAAATGCGATAAACTTGTGATTTATCTATTCTGCAACCATTATACTACTCTGTATAAATATTGTATTAAAGAGATTGATAATTAAATTACATGTTAATACGAAATGCTTGCTTTATGATTTTATCCCGACGTTTTCACGAAAACTCTACGGCGCGGACCCGAACTGCGCCTTTCTTAAGTCCTATTTAGAGTAAATTTTGATGGCGCCATCTGTTGACAGTATATAGAACTACATTTCTCGTGTATGCAGTAAAACATTATTTACAAATGCTCATATTTCCCGTATTATACAAATTTTTGAATTTAAATTTTAATACAATGTTTCTTTTACGTATTGTCAAGTATTCTGAAAGTTTCGTAGAATTCGAAAGAAGACTCTGCATGTTATAATCAAAAAACATGCGGAGTTTGAAATTTTCAATTTAATACCGATTTTTACTTATATTCTGATAAATATTTTCATTGTCTCACTTTGGGTCCTATTAATACTCATCAAGCTCTTTAAAATGACAGCAGAATCAACCTCCTAGCTAAACGAGTTTTCACGCTACACTTATTTATAACCTTACATAAAACTAATTCATAACAATCACGAGCATGCGCCTACACTGGTACGATGACGTCACAGGCAAAAAATACTATGCGACAAACTCTTACACATATGATTTCTCCGTTGTGGGCTCAACCATTCTTTTCGCAATCTTAGTCTCATAGTTATTAGATTCAAATCTGACGGTATTTTGTCCCACAACAAAGTTCGACTGACTATCACTGTAACGAGCGGAAAGACGTTTTCACGTCAAAAACTGCTCCATTTATTTCTCACATTCAGTGATAAGATTATGCTGCGAGCTGAAGTAATTCCTGGTGACTTATGAAATGACTTATAAAATTTGGAGAGCATGTTCATTTTAAGTTTCAAATTCCGCTTTAATTGAAGTCAATAATTTTCCTAATTCAGCAAATGCTACAAATAAAGCCACAATTACTTAGTACAATCAGTTATTTTCTCAGGTGGAATCATATCTTTTATCTGTGACAACAGGTAATCTCCACGGCCACAATTCTGAAAATGAAATGGAAACCCATGAATTTATATATGATCCAAATGAAACATTTGAAGAATTTATCCGGAAAGATAGATCTCTTCTTCCAAACAAAGGGATATAGACCAGATTAAACTCGCAAATTTCAGAGAATTTTGCAGTACTTTAGAATCCCCTATACATGAAGGATATTAAAAAATGTACCATAGGAAAACGTTAAAATTCCATTTTTGGAACCCAAATCGGATTGATTTGATGAAATATTTAACACAGAACTATAAATTTTGTTTGTATTAAATTCAATTATATCTTTATGAATTATTGCGATTATATATACAAAGATAGATAGAGGAGTAAGCAATCAGTCCTTTGAGGAATTTTGTTCAAAGTTCGAAGCAGAACTTAATTTCTGATGGTGAAAATACATGCCCAGTTTTATCACCTAACTCTTTGTATTTCTGAGTTATTGTGTACGCATGCGTATAAACGGGCGGTAAAAATAGCAGACTTCTTGCTGACAGATTTCATCTAAATTTTTATATAGATCTATTCTTTCTGATAAAAAATGATATCTTAAGTTTCATTTGTGTAACGGACTCCGCTTTCCAGTTATTTTGTTCACCGACAGGAATGGACCCAAAAATGTTTGTTTTCCTCAGGAAGGTCTAAAACATGTGATTCATTAAAACATTTAGGTGACATTTTTTACCATTTCAACCCTTTTTTGTGAAATCCACATACCGGAAAATAAACAATCATGTTTTCAACTAAATAACGTACCACGCTTCTTAAATAAACGATTTCAAAAATAAGAAAACTTTTATCTCTCAATTTAGAATACCTACCACATATTTCTCTCTCTTGCGAAATACCACACATTTAAATTTTTATCAGATGCACCGTACTCTGTGATTCTTTACATTTCAGTCTGCGACTCCAGATCAAACAAGATCATTCGTATGCATCTACAAATCTAAATACCGCTCCCAACAGAACAAGCTCTGAATAAAATATCCCTCTCCATTCTGAATACTTAACCACCACATACTTAAATTTTTATCAGATGTACCGTACTCTGTGATTCTTTACATTTCAGTCTGCGACTCGAGATCAAACAAGATCATTCGCATGCATCTACAAATCTAAATACCGCTCCCAACAGAACAAGCTCTGAATAAAATATCCCTCTCCATTCTGAATACTTAACCACCACATACTTAAATTTTTATCAGATGTACCGTACTCTGTGATTCTTTACATTTCAGTCTG
>BGPR01006003.1:42959-59789 GCA_013235015.1 Araneus ventricosus | reverse complement strand
ACAAGATCATTCGCATGCATCTACAAATCTAAATACCGCTCCCAACAGAACAAGCTCTGAATAAAATATCCCTCTCCATTCTGAATACTTAACCAGGCAGATCGATTGATGGAAATATGTTGCGCATCAGGCATGAATTCTTCCCTCACGGCAATGAGATGCCAATTTCTAAATTTATGACCACCAATGCTTCAGGATGCGGAGTTTTATTATCTACCTATATAAACTCACGGTAATTTATTCCGGAATAGATTCAAGATTTCTCTGTCGAAATGAAAAGTAACGCTCTATGGCTGAATGTAAAGGACAGAAATTTCGGACTTTCAGAGTTTTAGCATTATACTTTTCTGACGTAAAAGGGTGCTTTCTTATTCTAACATTAATGTTGACCAAAGAATATTTACCGTTTCGTTGAAATGAGATTCCGTTAATATTTAAGTTCGGATGTTAGTTTGATGTTTACTCGGTATTAGTTGATTGAATCCCAGGCGGTGTTGCGTCAATGTTACAAAGGTTTTCTGATAAGTGTTTGTTGTTTTATCACACAAAAGACCGAAGCTTTATTTTTATTTTCTCGTACACGACATGCAGAAAGAGATAACAAAGTAGTAGTCAAACCTTTTGGTATCGAGATTTCGATAAGAGACCTTCCTAACCTTTTAGACCTTCCTGAATTCGAAGAGGCATTTTTAGAATTAATTATGCATGTCTGCCTGTAAATGCGTTAAGTCGAAAACGGAATGAGCTAAGCAAATGAAATTTGACAAGATGCTGTCTTTACACAAAAGTTGAAGATTTCTTTCACATTTTGGACAAAATCCGTGAAAAGGAAACCTACATGTTTGTCCGCTCTCGCGAATGTAAACACCATAAGCTAGATGGATAAAATTTGACATATTATTTTAACGTAGGACTATTTTCCTCCCATTGGTGTTTCAGGAAAGAAATGGATTCACACGCCAAAACGTTACAAAACTTGGTATGGGAGATCCTCTATATCTCGGTAAGGGGCCGTCCACAAATGACGTCACGCTCGGAGGGGAGGAGTGTTCGTGAAATTGTGGCACTTTGTGTGAAGGGGGAGGGAGGGGATAACAAGAAGTATGACATCACACATTTTGGTTAAACTAAGAACATCTAAAATCAGCAGATTAAATTTTGAAGTTATTTTGAAATTACCAGAATTTGAAGGTATTTTTAAATCGGGGCTAAAACATCTTTCATGTGATTTTTTTTTCATTTATATTCCTTTCTTTTCGAAAAAAGCATTCTGGGTAGGTTCTCAGAATAGGGTAGCAGCAGAAATTCTTCACCATTAGAAGAAAACCTCCCCCTTGTCACACCCTTGAAATGTCCAATAAAAGATACGTCGCCCCACCAGGGTGAGCGGTAGAACTGGTAGTGGCACGAACAGGTTTCTCTCATTGAGGCGTTTTTTTTCTTTAATTCAATCTGTTTAAGAGTATTTTGTGTTCAAAAAGTAAAGATACGATTTACAGCAAAATATATCAAATTCCAAAATACTGCTGTTTTCAATTGCTTTTTTATATTAATATTTTATTACTATTGTATATTAATTAGGTTTTTTGTTCTAAACCTTAATCTTATTTCATACAAAATAAGTATACATATAATCATTGTTATTGTTATGCTCACAAATATCATAAAAATACATAGTTAAAGTTTAAAAATAAAATTGGAAATATGATCGATAGCGTAGTGCTTTGTTTCTGAACTGCAAGTATATGTTTATGTAATATCGCGTGACATATGACAAGGGGGGGAGGGGTATGGTGAAATGTGACACTTCGTGAGGGGGGTCAAAAATATTGAAAAAAAGTGTGGCATTATTTATGGACGGCCCCTAACTACATATGTTGAAAACATAACTAATGTCTTATTTTAGAGATAAAGGGCAACAACAGAAGTTACAAAAAAAATTGAAAATCAGAATTGTAGTTCAGCGACTACTGATTCGCAAAGTTTGTCAAAAATAAGTATGAATTGGTGACGCGATCCTCTATATCTCGGTAACTACATATGTTAAAAACATAACTAATTTCTTATTTTAGAGATAAAGGGTAACAACAGAAGTTACAAAAAAAAATTACTTAAACTTAAAAACTTACGAGAAACTTCGAGAAACAAAAGGGTCACGCGAGTAAAGTAGTTTTACGCCTTTAACATCCACGGCTGTTTCAAAAGACAACCTCCCGTCCTCTTTTTTCACTAGAATTGTAAATCTGTATCATATTTTGAAACAAATATGTCAACTGTGTGATATTCTAACGGTCTGCTTATTCGTGTACATGCAAAAGCAATAACTCAAAAGCATAGAAAACCAGCGGGTGTGGTCTCCCCTAAACTTTCTCGTATACTCCTAACACATGTAGGGACAAAAAATAAGCTAAAACCCCTAGCGCAGTGGAGATAAAAAATAAGCGAAATTAAGTCAGTTCCCCGCAAACTCGCTCGGATAAAAATTTCGAATCTGCTTATTCCCAGAACGCAACAAGTTTTGTACAGCACACATTGAAACGACAAAACGGAAATAAAATAATCCGAGCAGGATCAGAATTCGCCAAAAGGGAGAAAAAAGAACCAAATGGGAAGAAACGAAGCGTTTTCGAAGCTACAATTTCGTAGACCGCCAAGGTCAAAATCCAACTATACTAACTTGAGTAAAATAAACGAAACGCTCGCCAACAGAGTCGCAATGTGCAATTTGAACCAAATATGTAATTTGAACACCTTTTTTCCAACAGATTAAAACGAAATTTGAGCACAGATCTATAATTAATATTAGCAAACGCCATAACAATTTTTATTTATCTAAGCCAAAGGGTTTAGGAGATATAATTTTTACAAGTATGCGACTATACAGACAGACAGACAGACAACCCTTTGACGAATTTGGCCCAAAATTTGATACGGATCTACATTCATGATGATAAAACTGTGTACCAAATTTTATTCATCTAGCTAATCAAGTTTTTGAGTTATAGTATTCGCATGACCGCGGACAGACAGACAGATAGACTTCCCTTTTACGGATTTTGTCCAATATTTGTTAGAAACCTACAAATTATGTGTAAAGACCACATACCAAATTTCATCCCTGTATCTCTAATAGTTTTCGAGTTATCGTGTTCAAAGACAGACATAATTCCAAAATTGTGTTTTTCGGACTCAGGGAGGTCTAAAACGTGGAGATTCGTCGAAATCTCGAGTTCGAATTTTTTGACGATTACAATACTTTCTCTTTGTATACTTCGTACACGAGAAAGTAAAAACAGTGGAATGAATTGCATATGTGATCAAACGAAATGCATGTTCCCTAATCCCATTAACATCCATGCATGTAGAACTCGGGAGTTAGAGCTGGTGTGCTTTAAATGACGAAACCAATTAATTAATTTTGAGAAGTTTTATACATTAATACCTTTTTTCTCTTTAAAATGCCATGTTTCTCCGTAAAAGTGGTCGCTCAAGCGTTTTTCCTTGTAATAAGTATATTTACCATATAGCGAAGAACATCAAAATTAAGGTTAAAAGGGGTCTTCTGCGCAGAAGTCCCTTTTTATCATTATACGGAAACTGATTCTTCGCTACAACACGACTATGAATGGCAAAAGTTCAGGTTTTATAATAAACGATGGAAATCCATAAATCGGATCAAAAACTCAAAATAAATTAATTTCGGCCGAGTCTGCGGAAGTCCCCTTTTAAAATCAAACGGTTCATATATTAAAGACATTTTAATAAGATTTATACGCAAATTTTAAAACGACAACATGAATGCATGATAAGCTTAAAAATTAGTAGCATATTTTTCTAAATAATCGAATATATGTAATTAAAGGAAAATATAGAAGAATAGTAATTAAATATACAACAAGATACGAATTGAACCAGCGCGATTGTTCTCCCTTCGACTTTCTCTTGCATTTACAAAATATAGCACGTTTTGAGTTTAGCTTCACCGTATAACGAGGACAACCGATATGAATTTTGGAACATTACCTCTCTTTCCGTGGATTGACTATGGCAACATTTGATGTTAATCTACAATTTTGGAGTAAATATCATATGGACGAGTTTTCTGGTTTGCTTACTTACAGTTAACATCTTGACTTTCTCAGCTTGTATGTTGGACTTCCGCTCTGAAGATCCATTGACTTAGCATTACACCGGAAATACTTATTAAAGACCTGTAAACAAACCAAAAAACTCCTCTATTCCGAATTTCACCCATCTGGCTTGTTGCGTTTTTGAGCTGTCGTTTTCAAGCGCGTTAAAACAAATATATTTCTCTTCAGTGGATTTCTCCCAAAATATGTTATAGGTCCGCAATTTTGGTGTGAAGACCACATAAAAAATTCCACTTGTCTATAAAGTTTCTTTTGAATTTTAGTGTTCACAACCCCACAATCATAATTCCAAAGCTGTTTCTTCAAACTCAGGAAGGCCTAAAACATGCATATTTATTAAAATCTCGAGGTCCAATATTCTGAATGACTTTCTCTTGTATTTACATAATATAACGTGTTTTCAGTTTAGTTTCATCATGTAGCGAAGACAACCGATATGAATTTTGGAACATTACCTCTTTCCGTGGATTGACTATTAGGGTGGATCGAAAAATCAAAGTGTGGATAAAATAATCGGCATCGGGTGCAAAAGTTGTCTTTTAAGTGTACTAGCATACATGCAAAATTTTTTCAACTTAGTTTAATATCTTCCGATGCCCCAATACACTTAAATATTTGCAAAAAAACGATTTTTATGCAAATTTCGAATTAAAAATTAAAAATTAAAAATCTATTAAAGAAACGATTTTACAGGGAGAAACGTAAAGGAGAGGGCGAAGGAATGATAAAAAATACCAACAAAAATTGGAAAATTATCGTAATGAAAAAATATCGTGTTTGTTCGATATCACATTTTGTAAGTGTGCAAATTTCGATCATGTAAATGCTAAAAAGACATGAAAATTCCACTTGCTGAGCGAATGTTTATGAAAGATCAAAGATTAGAAAGTAAAATGGTTATTGGAGGAGTGGACTTAATTGCGACTGAAAAAAGGAGAAAAGGGTAAAAGAAAACAGATTGAAGACAGAAGGAAAAACGTAAAATGGTTAAAACTGATGCTGCTCTTACTCAATCAATGGAGATACTTCAGCTCAACACTATGTCTTCGTCCTCGTATACAGCTACGGATGTAATTAACATGCAATATCAATCACAAAATCGTTTAGATTTCCCTACATTAGCAAAGCAATGTTATCGATACGGAATTTCAGATGGAGCAGCTTCTTCATTTGCCAGTTCTGTTTTACAAGACGTTGGAATTGTACACGAAAGAGAGACTTCGCATGTGGTAGATTGCAATAAAATTCGTAGACAGCGTAAAAAGCTTTAAAATGCAGTTGCAGAGTCTCTTTTAACCGGATTATATTTCTATGGGAAAAAGACAACACAAAAGTGCTAATTAAGAAGGATCCAAAGACCGCGAAGGAGGAGCATTATACTCTTGTAAACGAACCTAACTCTGTGTATATCGGACATGTTACTGCTGCAACAGGAGGAGCTAAAGCCATAAAAGAAGAAATACTCAATTTTTTGTATCAAATAATATGCAATTAAATGGGCTAACAGTAATTGGATGTGATGGAACAAATGTTAATACTGGGCACAAGGGAGGTGTTATTTGCTTGATGGAACTGGCCTCAATAGATCATTACAATGGTGAATTTGTTTGCTTCAAACAAATGAGTTACCTTTCCGTCATCTACTAAATTCTTTGGATGGTGCAACAACTTGTCCTAAAAAATTTTGTAGACCAATTGGTAAAGCAATCAAAACCTGCGAGGAGCTACCTGTAGCTCCTTTTTCTTCAATAAGTGTGGATATATGTCATATAATATAGATAGAATGGTTCTCAACAATGATCAGCAATATCTATACGATATTTGGTTATCGATATCACGTGGTGAATGTTATTCTGACATGGCATTAAGAAAACCTGGTCCAGTTTCTCACTCAAGGTGGAATTTAAAATTTTAAGTGGCAAATAGAATTTTAAGGTTATATGTCGTCAAAGAAAAACCATATGACAATCTTATTATTCATGAACATATATTATGAAGGTATATGCAACCTGCGTGGTTCCATGTCAAGACAAAGCCCTCCATAACAGAAGGAGCACTGCATATTTGGAGACTTATCTCATTTTCTAGATATTTGGAACCCAATTTAAGAAATATAGTACACACTTTTATTCAATGAAATAGCTTCTTTTGTCATCCTGAAAATTTGCTATTGTCAAAGCTCACAGATAACAGAGAGAATATAAGATCTTTAGCACTACGAAAACTAATTTGTGCTAGAAATGAAAACAGAGGATCATCAGAATAAGAATTTTTCTAGCACCAAAAATAGACTTTAAAGCAAAGGATTATTTACTTATTAACTGGCAACACCACCTCTTTTGATGACTGTTCCATTTAAAGAAATTGAGGCCATTGTAAAAATTAGAAAAACGGAGGAAATATCCATGCCATATATATACCCGAGCTGTAGAAGGATGTTTTCGCTTAGTGTCTGAAGCGTTGGAAAGTGTATATGAAGAAAAGAGACACGGCTTCATATTGAATAGGATATAATCAAGAAGTCTTATCACGCATTATAATACCAAAAAGGATTAAATCGTTTAGAAATATGTAAATCTTCAAACTAATAGAATTAAAAAATCTATGATATAAGTTCACTTTTTATAAGTTTTGTGATTTATTGCTTTGACTATTAAATTTATACTTCATGTATTATTATAAAATTATAATTATTTATAAGTTTGTACTTTAATACTTGAATAGTCTGCCAATTTTTCAAATATTTTTCATTAATTCACAATTTTTAATAGATATTTGTAAAAATGTCAATTTTTAACATTTTGGAGGGCGTTTGTGCCACCAGAAGATATGAATGAATTTTAATAATAATAAGAAAAACGTAAACTAATATACCCAAAACAAAACTTTCTTACCCGGCGCTAAAGGAAATTTTGAAAATATTTTTTTATAAATTTCAAAAAAAAAAAATCATTTTTAACTATTTTTAGGGCACTTGGGGCACTGGAAGATATGAATGGATTTCAATAAAAAATATATTTAAACTAATATACCTAAGAGACAACTTTCCACCCCATGCCAAAAGTAATTTCAAAACAAAACAAAAAAAATTGTAAATTTTCGCAAAAAATTCAATTTTTAACTATTTTTGAGGCGCTTGGGGCACCGGAAGATATAAATGAATTTCAATAAAAAAATTATATAAACTAATATACTTAAGACACAACTTTCCCGCCCCATGCCAAAAATAATTTCGAAAAAAATTTTTTTTCCTATACTTTTCGATCCACTCTATTGACTATGGCCAACATTTGATGTTAATCTACAATTTCGGAGTAAATATCATATGGACGAGTTTTCTGGTTTGTTTACTTCCGCTTTGAAGATTCATTGACTTAGCATTACACCGTAAATACGTATTACAGGCATATAAACAAACCAGAAAACTCTTCCATGCTGAATTTCATCCATCTGGCTTCTTGCGTTTTTGAGCTGTCGTGTACAAGCGGATGTACAGATAAATATATTTCGCTTCAGTGGATTTCTCCCAAAATATGATACAGATCTGCAATTTTGGTGTAAAGGCCATGTCTAAAAAGTTTCTTTTGAATTTTAGTGTTCACAACCCAACAGTCATGATTCCAAAACTGTTTTTTAAAATTCAGGAAGGCATGCAGATTTATTAAAATCTCGAGGTTCAATATTGTGAACGACTTTCTCTTGTATTTACATAATATAACGTGTTTTCAGTTTAGCTTCATCGTGTAGCGAGGAGAACCGATATGAATTTTAGAACATTACCTCTTTCTGTGGATTAACTATGGCCAAAATTTGATGTTAATCTACAATTTCGGAGTAAATATCATATACTGAATTTCATCCAGCTGGGTTGTTGCGTGTCTGAGTAGTCGTGTACAAGCGGACGTGCAGACAAATATATTTCTCCTCAGTGGATTTCTCCCAAAATATGATACAGATCCGCAATTTTGGTGTAAATACCACCTAAAAAATTCCACTTGTCTATAAAGTTTCTTTTGAATTTTAGTGTTCACGACGCAACAGTCATAATTCTAAAAACCTTTTTTTTCAAACTCAGGAAGGCCTAAAACATGCACATTTTTTAAAATACCACAGATTTATTAGAGTACCATAATTTCTATTTGCGTAAACATAATCAAATTAAATTAAATTAGGAATTAAGACAAATTTAAAAATAAATTTAAACATACACTACAAAATTTAAACAATGTTTAAGTTGCGCTCAATATGCCGCTGCGTACAAAACACAAAGAAAGTCAAAAAATATTTAAAGAAAGTAAAAAAACCAAGAAATATACTCCGAAAGAGTACAATTTAAAAAAAACAAGGAATCCATTCTAGTCCACTTTTTCAAGGGCTATAGACTATATTCGATTTGGATTCAAATTAGTTGGGAAATTTTCCAGTAAGAAGCTTGACTTTCGTTCGTATATGAGAAAATAAAACTATGTACAATTAAAGAAAAGCAAGGAGTAAAATATACAATAACATAAAAATAACAATGCTTGTAAACAGTCAGAATAATAACAGAGTTTTCATAGGTGTCCTATAAACTTATTTAAAATGCTTTCAAGTATTTTGTTGAAATCGATATGTAAATAATACGCAGCTAAAAGACAAAATATTCAAAACTTGCTATATATTTTCATTGTTTGAAGAAAACTAGATGAAGCTCTACGCTTACATTTACTCCAGCAAGTAGTTCATATGATATGCTACAAAACTAAAAAAAAGTCCTACTCCTGTATTAAGATAACAACTGCAAACTACGATATAAACAGAAATCAAGTGCTATATTTTTCGAAAAGAAACCCAAGCAAGAAAATACTCGGAAAGCAAATGTTTTCCCTGAAGGGTTAGTGAGGCAGTTTATAGCTGGTACTAAATTTTTACTAGGCTATAGGAATTTCAGAATGAGTTTCAATTTTCCAAGTTTAAGAAACCGCGCGTCCCTTTCTCGGGAAATGCGTTCTGCACATGCGTAGTAGTTTCGATAAGGATTACGAGTGGAAAACCGGTTAAATGTCAAGAGTTCATGCCTTCGTACCACTTTTCCGGTTTCTGCGGCAGGCGAATCAGATTTAAATTCATTCATTCTCTGAATTTGCAAATGTTTACATCAAACTGTTTAGAAAATATTTTACCATGACTTATAAAATAAAATTATCATACAAGCATTCTCTTCTGCACAACGCAAAGATTATTCTTGCAGCAATAATTTGATTAATATTTAAGACTTTTAAAATTTAATCAATTGCGCGAATTTCTTAAAAAATGGCGAAACTTCATTTCAAGTTAATTATGCAAATGAATGCAAATCTGCAGAAGGGAACTAACTCTGATTCAAACTTGGATTTTTAGTTTCTTCTGATAAACATTTGTAATATTCGTAACGAATAAATATATATTTGTAGAATTATTGAAATATTTAAAGAAAAGAAATTAATTATATAAAAAATCGTTTGGCTGAAAAAGAAATTAATTATATAAAAAATCGTTTGGATGAAAAAGAAATTAATTTAAAAAATCTTTTGGTATTAATTTTTTATAAAGGTTATAAGAATATTGTGGCAACGATATATTTGTCTTTTGCTAACGTTGCCTAGCAACGGAAAAGAATAATGATGATTTTAGATAAAATTCAATGTCAGTAAGTCAGTGATGTGACGTTTGTGATATAAGTGTTTGTATTTGTTTTACATGTTTTTGCTGTGGAAGACGTCCAATAAACATATTATTTTTGATTAAAAAAGGCTCTACGATTCTTCGTATTATGCTGAAATTCATAACACATTGCAGAGAAAATTGTGATTCTGCAATTTTTAAAAATTAATCATTGCGTTATGACATTCATCAAATTGTTAAAATCATTTTTACTATGCTTTATAAAATAAACTTAACTTGCAATCATTATTTCTGTTCGACACAAAAATTACTCTTTCAACAATCATTTAGTAAAGTGCAACATGATATACAAGTTCAGGCCCAATAAAGAACACAGGCGGAGAGACAATATTGTGCCTTGAAGGTTACGCTTTGGAATATGAGTGCTTATAACTACTATTTCAGTTGTGCTTATGATTCTAAAAGCACTACGAGTGCAGAATCGATGTAGATCATTTGTTCAATTTTCAGCGCGAAAAGTGACCTAGCGACTCACTTGACATGTGTTACAATAACGGAAGAGTGCAATTGTCTCTGCTTCTTGAACCATCTGGACCTTTGAAAACAGGCAAGATTCGAAAGTTTTAATTCAACAAGACGGGATTCAAATGAGGTTTATCTTTATTGGGGAAAATAAATGAAAATATTTCTAGAAATAGAAACGGAAGAGCATATGAAAAAAATTTGGATCCCGAGAAAACAGGGTCATCATCTAGTATTCTATAAATATCTTGTAAGATGATGCAAAGCAAGTATTTAACGCCATGTTTAAAATATCATGGTAGAAGTGTCTCATTTTTGAAAATATTCCAAAAAAGTGATGGAAGTTTAGTATGCCTTTGTGTATATTGAATATCTAAAAAGACAAAAAATAATAGAAGTAATTTAATTGATGTGCGCAGGTGCAGCAGCATCCAGGAAAATGAAAATAAAAAATTTAAATAAAAATTTTAAAAAATGCATAAAAACAATAAAAAAAATTTAAAATATTAAAAACAAAATAAAAACCTTAAAAAAGTTTTCATGAAAAATCTACAAACAAATTTTTGAGGTTTTAGTTAGTGTATCCCTCACTAGATGGAGATAGGTGCGTGCACATATTTATTAAGTTTACTTTGTGACAGCATCCTTTCTTTCGTTCCACTCCAAGAGGTAAGATTTTAAGCCCTTCTTCTCATACTTTCTTTAAAAGCCTCTTTTTAATTTCTTCTTTGTGGATAAATGTTTTTCTTTCCAATATATTCCGGAATGGGTTCAGGCCTTAGAGGAAATTAATATTAAATTCAGACCTTAAAGTCTTTTTCCTCTACAGAAAACCTATTCTATTTTAGAATTCGCATGGATGAATGGCCTCTGATGAAGTCATCCACCGAATTCTTACTTCTTATCGTTGTCTGTTATTATTTTTGTATTTTTAACTCTTCCACAATTAAAAATTCCCTTTATTAGTATTTATATTTATTTTGTGTATCTTGCATTTGAGAGTATCAGTTTAAAATCTAGACAGGCCTATAAATATATCTTAAACCGACAAACCAAATGTCATTTATCAAGTTCGAACGATTTTTGAGCGAATGCGTTCACACGAGGCAAACACAGAAAGAGACAAAGCAAGGAGAGGTAGTTATAAAGAATAATAATTCTAACAATTCTAAGAGTAAGGTATTCTGTGCGTCTTCACTCTAATCAAGGCAGATATTAATAAAAAAATTTATAAAAACCCGGAGGTCGAAATTATAGTATTTTTATTATAGTATCTTTTAGAAGATTACAGTACTTTTTCTACAAATATATTGTAAATGAGAAACCGTGCAGACAAATAATAGTTGTTCAAATACTAACTTGATTACAACTATTCATATTCTCCATAGCGTAAATTAAAAATAATTACTGAACTTTAAGCATCATCTTCTGATAAATGTTAACAATAATAATGTGCGTTTTAATCCGAAAGCTGAAATACAAGTAGAAAATAAGATAATAAAATTAAACATAAATCAGTTTGAAATGGCAAATATGTAATCATATCACATGCTTGTCCAGCTAAGAAAGCAAATTATATTTGATAATATATACTGCTCAGCCTTGGTAAGTAACGGTAGCTTTACCTTTTTATCATAAAAAAGATTTCAAATCAGTTCTCTAATTTAATTCCGTTTGAATAATTTCAAACAATATAATTAAGTAGATTAAATTATACTCGAGGAATTTATTCAAATTTCACTGAACAAACCACCAATACTTAGCGAATGAAATCGTTCAAGTAACTGTAATCAAATAAAAGCTTTGTAGTAGATTGCATTACCTCAAATAATCATTTGAATTGCAAAGAGTCTAGTTGTTGTAACAATTTTAAATAGCCTCTTAACAACGAAGAGCCTGCTGTATTGTTTAAACAGTTAATAGTTGCATTTTGTAGGAGGTTCTTTCTCCTCAAATAATTAGTTTCCTTTTATTTTTCTGAATCACTTAAAGAACGAATTCATTAATTTGCATGCAGATGAATAGGAGTAAAATTCATTAGGCAAGAGGTAAGTTATTAAATACATTAAGCGTGATGTACAGTATTAAAATTCATGAAAAATTCTAATGAACTCTAGATCCCTGTTACTCTCATTAATATAATTCATTATGGCATACTCTTGTTCGGGTTCGCTAAAATGCAAGAAAAGGAATCTAACCTCTTGATAATTACTTCCATGAATTAAAAAATTAAGAAACATTCTTTATTCCTATTAATAGACTCTGATGCATTTAAAAAATCAGGTAATTCACATTTTTAAATAAACAATCGCGTGAAAGAAATTTCCATTATTAAACAAATATGGAAAGAATGAAATCCTAAATTATTTGGTCAATATTGTTTGTCTTGCCTTAATCACTTGAGTTCGCAAAAAAGATATACATGTTAATTTTAATCCTTATATGCAAATGAGTATTTATTATGCAACTATCTCGCTTGTCCATAGATTAAAACTTAAATCATGCATTTGGTATTCAAATAAAAATCATTCAATTAAAATTTTATTGATAGATGCTTATATATTTATAGGTGCTGTTTAAACGAAAAATTAAAACCGTTTAATTTTTTAGGACACAATTTATAATAATAATCGACTCAATTCTCAAAGGAATTGTTCTCTATGATTATTTTTCATTATAAATGTATTTTATGACAAGCATAAAATTTTAATAAATATAAAGCAAAATTTATCTGCTCTTACAAAATTTAATTAAATGCACCCAAGGTTTTAATCATCTTCAGATTAATTGAGCTGTCATTGCTATTATGCTCTTAGAACATAGTTAGTTATTTTAACCCGTTAATGCCCAGCGTTCTATTTATAGGAGAATTTAATTTGGCTTCCGTAGCTAAACCGAATAAATTGTTTCTTTTCTGCTTTGTCTATTAAGTCTAGGTATTACCAATATTCTAAACAGTTTTGAACATGCATATACCACCAGTTAGACAGACGTTGAAGCCAAAATGTCGCCATTTTGAAATTTTTTGAGGTAATGGAAGAAATTAGACAATGATCTTTATTTTTTTGATATTTTACTATTTCTTAAAACTCTTTAATATTTACGTAAAAAAACTTTTAAAAATTATTTTTTAGACAATTATCTTTATTTTTTGGATATTTTACTATATATTAAAAATCTTTAATATTTACGTAAAGAATTTAAAACTTATTTTTTTAGACAATGATTTTTATTTTTTTGATATTTTACTATATATTAAAAATCTTTAATATTTATGTAAAAAGAATTTTTAAAATTATTTTTTGCCGACTTTTCTCAAAAAATAAAGAAAGAAAACTTTTAGGCCTGCCCACTATCTGTAAACTGCGTGTTTCAAAAACCGTTGAAAACACTCTACAGGGCAGATTATCGAATACACGAATGTAATTCACATTGAATTAATGTTCATTATAAATAATGAAATTTTGCCAACATTCCAGAATCATTTTTTTTCGATTTCAAAGCGTTTTGTCATTACTGTATCTAAAGCTAACAAATATGCTGGTTTCCAAAAATTGAGGAAAAATCAGAAAAGTGCCAGTGGAGGCATTATCAGAAACCATAACTAAAGGATATCCATGAGTTGCAAAAATTTCATTAAGTAATTTCGTGGTAATTTCCGTGGTGACCTTTGAAACACTTTAATTTCTACCCAACGGGATTTTGCATCTACAACAATTCCTTGAAAGGGACCTGCATAATCGATATGAATTCGATCCGAATTGTTAATTGGTAAATCCCAGTGGTGAAGAGGTGCCTTGGCAGGACTGTGTTTCACTGAAGAGCAATCTTTGCAAGATTTGACCAAGTTTTCTGAATCTTTGTCAATATTCTTCCATATACAGTAGCGTCGCGCTGTTTCATTTTCGTTACGCCAATATGTGTTGAAAGTAACTCATTCAAAACCGTAGGTTGAAGGGTTTTTGGTATTACAATACAATTATTCCTAAATAGAATACCACTATCTAAAATGTAATTACTGTTAATTGGATTAATTAGTTTTCGTTTGATCTGTGCCAACTCCTGATCTTTTTCTGTTTCTTGTATGATAACATCTGCAGTTAGAATTTCACTTGATATTTCGAAAACAGCTGATGCACAGACTTGATGGACTTTTTAGATACGTCTGCAGATACGCAATTCTGGTTAAGCAATCCACGTTTTGGTTTTCCAGTCCTTTTCTAAATTTGACTGTGCAATCAAATCCTGCTGAAAAGTAAGCACAGAGCAGAAGTCGAGCCGGTGTCATTTTTGGAAGGCCAGTTTTAGGGTAGAATATTCTGGATAAGGGCTGGTTATCTGTTAAGAGAACAAAGCGACGGCCATAAATATAATTGATGAAATGGGAAACATCAAAAATAATTGCCAAGGTTTCTCTATCAAGTTGAGAGTAATTTCTTTCAGCCTCTGTTATGGAACGGGAAGCGAAAGCAACTGGCTTTTCTACATTGTTGATGATGTACGATAATGCAACTGCAACTCCAATTGGGCTAGAATCTGTCGATAACGTAACAGATAATTCTGTATCGAAAGGTACTAGTACTCTGTCACTGGATATTTCTTCCTCAAGCTTAAGAAAAGCCTTTTCTCCTTTCTTATTCCAGTAGTAATTTTTGTTTTTTATGAAGGAATTTATGTAAGGGATAGGGTAATAGTAGAAACATCTGGTCTGAATCTAGAATAGAAGTAACCATACCTAAAAATTGTTGAAGTTCCTAAACATTTCTTGGTTGCTGCATTCGTATGATAGCTTCAACTTTTGANNNNTCTTGTTGTTTTCTACTACATGACCTAGATATTCAATTCTTTTTTTTAAAAACAAATTTACATTTCTTGATGTTCAAGTGCAAGTCATACTCACGTAACCTTCCTAGACAAGCAAAAAGGTTCTTAGAACATTGATCTTTAGTTTTATCATGGATCACAATGCCATCGAAATAAGCTATAGTATTGGGTAAATCATTCAGAATTTGATCAATTACCCGGTTAAACTCAGACGGGGCAGTTTTAATTCCGAAACTCAACCTGTTCATTTTATATGTCCCTCGATGCGTTGAAATTGTTTGGATAATGCTGCTCTCTTCATCAGACTGTAAATGAAGATACGTCTTAAATAAATCCAATTTGCAGAAGTACTTGGAATTTCTAAGACTATTTAGAACTTCATCGATTTTCTTGATTGCATAGTTGACGTTCATAAGTAGGTCGTTAACACCGGCTTTATAATCTACGCAAAGTCGAACTGTTCCATCTCCCTTAGGAATTACAACTAAAGGTGATCCCCAATCACTTGTAATTGATTTGGATATTATTCCAACTGCTTCGAATGTTCTGTTCCTTATCAACCTTTTCCCTTAAGGCATAGGATGCATTCCGTTCTGGGGTGTAACTAAGTTTAGCTCCATCACGTAATTTTAGTTTGACAGTGAAATTAGGTACACAGCCGACTTTTTCTTAGAATGCTTCTGGAAAATGCTTTTCAATAACAGTGATGTTTTGGATGGAAAATATTTTATTTTGAATGTCATTGTCTGTGTTTTGATCTATTTCATTTAGATTCATTTTTGAATGTCTGGCACAGACTCTTCCTAATAAGGGATCAAATCGATCAGGTACTATATACAAATCCTCAAACGATACGTGACCCTTGTGATCCTCTTTTACTTGCATTTTACCGAGAGGTAAGAATACATTCTCAGTATAGGATTGAAAGGCGATTCCGGTTGGTTCAAGCTGCCTTTTTATACCTAATCTTTTAAATTGATTGTCCGGTATTAGCGTATAACCCGCACTCTTGTCAACTTCGAAGTTTTGATAACGATTTTCTATTTTGACTGAAATAAAATATTTCATTTCATCTGCTGCGGGTTCTGAAGTATGGTTATCGTAAATGTCAACGATCCC
This sequence comes from Araneus ventricosus, assembly GCA_013235015.1. Taxonomy (NCBI): domain Eukaryota; kingdom Metazoa; phylum Arthropoda; class Arachnida; order Araneae; family Araneidae; genus Araneus; species Araneus ventricosus. Next base: position 43,530 of record BGPR01006003.1, on the reverse strand, counting down.
ATTTACGCCAATGTCTTGATAAGTTTTCACACAGTTAGTTGCCTGTTTGGACTATTTGATCTATTAGCATTTAATAATGTTTTGATGCATACTTTTTGTACATGCCCAGTCAATTTGCATGCTCTACACTTCAAATCGTTTGGATTTGATCTACAATCTCTTGATAAATGAGTCTTGTTTCCACAATGCAGGCACAAATTATTTATACCAAGTTTTTCGAAATCAAGAAAAGGGTTCTTAGTTTTCTTACGATAATTTGATTCTAAATCCTTCTGATTTTTGGTTTGATTTCTAAAGGATGTTTTTACGTTTTTCGACTCCCGATTACGTTTTGCTATTTTGTTGATATCCTACAAGCCTGTTGTATTCGATTTCGACAATTCGCAACAGTCTATTTTTGGCGTTTCAAGCACAATAACTTTATCGACAATATCATTACAATCAGTTATTTCAGATTGCAATATCTGTTCTTTGATCCAATTTTACTTAATACCGCGAATAAATTGCGCTCTCAGAAAAATATCCGCTACAGATACGTTTCTACTGCATTCACAAGCAACAGTAAATTCAC
>BGPR01006003.1:25013-42559 GCA_013235015.1 Araneus ventricosus | reverse complement strand
TTTAATATTTGCGCAAAAAAACTTTTAAAAATTATTTTTTAGACAATGATCTTTATTTTTTGATATTTTACTATATATTAAAAATCTTTAATATTTATGTAAAAAGAATTAAAAAAATTATTTTTGGCGATTTTTCTCAAAAACTAAAGAAAGAAAACTTCTAGGCCTGCCTACTATCTGTAAACTGCGTGTTTCAAAAACCGTTGAAAACACTCTACAGGGCAGATTATCGAATACACGAATGTAATTCACATTGAATTAATGTTCATAATAAATAATGAAATTTTGCCAACATCCCAGAATCATTTTTTTTTTCGATTTCAAAGCGTTTTGGCATTACTGTATCTAAAGCTAACAAATATGCTGGTTTCCAAAAATTGAGGAAAAGTCAGAAAAGTGCCAGTGGAGGCATTATTAGAAATCATAACTAAAGGATATCCATGAGTTGCAAAAATTTCATTAAGTAATTTCGTGGTAATTTCCGTAGTGACCTTTGCAACACTTTAATTTCTACCCAACGGGATTTTGCATCTACAACAATTCCTTGAAAGGGTCCTGCATAATCGATATGAATTCGATCCCAATTGTTAATTGGTAAATCCCAGTGGTGGAGAAGTGCCATGGCAGGACTGTGTTTCACTGAAAAGCAATCTTTGCAAGATTTGACCAAGTTTTCTGAATCTTTGTCAATATTCTTCCATATACAGTAGCGTCGCGCTGTTTCATTTTCGTTATGCCAATATGTGTTGAATATAACTCATTCAAAACCGTAGGTTGAAGGGTTTTTGGTATTACAATACAATTATTCCTAAATGAAATGCCACTATCTAAAATGTAATCACTGTTAATTGGACTCGATAAAAGTTCTCGTTTGATCTGTACCAACTCCTAATTTTTTTCTGTTTCTTGTATGATAGCATCTGCAGTTAGAATTTCACTTGATATTTCGAAAACAGCTGATACACAGACTTGATGGACTTCATCATTTGTAGATACGTCTGCAGATATGCAATTCTGGTTAAGCAATCCACGTTTTGGTTTTCAAGTCCTTTTCTAAATTTGACTGTGTAATCAAATCCTGCTGAAAAGGAAGCATAGCGCAGAAGTCGAGCCGATGTCATTTTTGGAAGGCCAGTTTTAGGGTGGAATATTGTGGATAAGGGCTGGTAATCTGTTATGGAAACAAAGCGTCGGCCGTAAATATAATTGATGAGATGGGAAACTCCAAAAATAATTGCCAAGGTGCCTCTATCAAGTTGAGAGTAATTTCTTTCAGCCTCTGTTATGGAACGGGAAGCGAAAGCAACTGGCTTTTCTACATTGTTGATGATGTACGATAATGAAACTGCAACTCCCATTGGGCTAGCATCTGTCGCTAACGTAACAGATAATTCTGGATCGAAAGGTACTAGTACTCTGTTACTGGATATTTCTTCCTCAAGCTTAAGAAAAGCCTGTTCTCCTTTCTTATTCCAGTAAAATTTTTGATTTTTATGAAGGAATTTAAGTAAGGGATAGGGTAATAGTAGAAACATCTGGTATGAATCTAGAATAGAAGTAACCACACCTAAAAATTGTTGAAGTTCTTAAACATTTCTTGGTTGCTGCGTTCGTATAATAGCTTCAACTTTTGATGGTGATCGTGATATCTTGTTGTTTTCTACTACATGACCTAGATATTCAATTCTTTTTTTGAAAAAATGTACATTTCTTGATGTTCAAGTGTAAATCATACTCACGTAACCTTTCTAGAGAAGCAAAAAGGTTCTTAAACATTTCTTGGTTGCTGCATTCGTATGATAGCTTCAACTTTTGATGGTGATCGTGATATCTTGGTTTTTTTCTACTACATACATGACCTAGATATTCAATTCTTTGTTTGAAAAAATGTACATTTCTTGATGTTCAAGTGTAAGTCACACTCACTTAACCTTTCTAAACAAGCAAAAAGGTTCTTCGAACATTAATCTTTAGTTTTACCATGGACCACAATGTCATCGAAATAAGCTATAGTATTGGGTAAATCATTCAGAATTTGATCGATTACCCGGCTAAACTCAGCCGGGCAGTTTTAATTCCGAAACTCAACCTGTTCATTTTATATGTCCCTCGATGCGTTGAAATTGTTTGGATAATGCTGCTCTCTTCATCAGTCTGTAAATGAAGATACGCCTTAAATAAATCCAATTTGCAGAAGTACTTGAAATCTCTAAGACTATTTAGAACTTTATCGATTTTCTTGATTGCATAGTTGACGTTCATAAGTAGGTCGTTAACACCGGCTTTATAATCTACGCAAAGTCGAACTGTTCCATCTCCCTTAGGAATTACAACTAAAGGTGATCCCCAATCACTTGTAATTGATTTGGATATTATTCCAACTGCTTCGAATGTTCTGTTCCTTATCAACCTTTTCCCTTACAGCATAGGATGCATTCCGTTCTGGAGTGTAACTAGGTTTAGCTCCATCACGTAATTTTAGTTTGATAGTGAAATTAGGTACACAGCCGACTTTTTCTTCGAATACTTCTGGAAAATTCTTTTCAATATCAGTGATGTTTTGGATGGAAAATATTTCATTTTGAAGGTCGTTGTCTGTGTTTTGATCTATTTCATTTAGATTAATTTTTAAATATCTGGCCCAGACTCTTCCTAAGAAAGGATCAAATCGATCAGGTACTATATACAGATCCTCAAATGATACGTGACCCTAGTGTTCCTCTTTTACTTGCATTTTACCGAGAGGTATGAATACATTCTCAGTATAGGATTGAACTGTGATTCCGGTTGGTTCAAGCTGCCTTTTTATACCTAATCTTTTAAATTGATTGTCCGGTATGAGCGTATAGCCTGCACCCTTGTCAACTTCGAAGTTTTGATAACGATTTTCTATTTTGACTGAAATAAAATATTTCGTCGCATCTGCTGCGGATTCTGAAGTATGTTATTGTAAATATCGACGATCGCATTGACACCAATGTCTTGATAAGTTTTCACACGGTTAGTTGCTTGTTTTGGACTATTTGATCTGTTAGCATTTAATAATGTTTTGATGCATACTTTTTGTACATGTCCAGTAAATTTGCATGCTCTACACTTCAAATTGTTTGGATTTGATCGTCAATCTCTTGATAAATGAGTCTTGTTTCCACAACGCAGGCACAAATTATTTATACCGAGTTTTTCGAAATCAAGAAAAGGGTTCTTAGTTTTCTTGCAATAATTTGATGCTAAATCCTTTTGATTTGTGGTTTGATTTCTAAAGGATGTTTTTACGTTTTTCGACTCCCGATTACGTTTTGCTATTTTGTTGATATCCTCCAAGCCTGTTGTATTCGATTTCGATAATTCGCGGCACTCTATTTTTGGCGTTTCAAGCACAATAGCTTTATCGACAATATCATTACAATCAGTTATTTCAGATTGTAATATCTGTTCTTTGATCCAGTTGTACTTAATACCGCGAATAAATTGCGCTCTTAGAAAAATATCCACTACAGATACGTTTTTACTGCATCCACAAGCAACAGTAAATTCACATTCCGCAATATCACGTCCCAAATCAGCCACATATTCCGAAATGGAACTGTCCTGTTTTTGATAAGTCGATAAAAAGTAATGCTGTGAAACTAAACAGATTATCAGTTAATTCAGATTGTAATATCTGCTCTTTGATCCAATTGTACTTAATACCGCGAATAAATTGCGCTCTTAGAAAAATATCCGCTACAGATACGTTTTTACTGCATTCACAAGCATCAGTAAATTCACATTCCGCAATATCACGTCCCAAATCAGCCACATATTCCGAAATGGAACTGTCCTGTTTTTGATAAGTCGATAAAAAGTAATGCTGTGAAACTAAACAGATTATCTTTGGTGCTAAATGATTTTGTAACACTTTAAGTAAGTTATCATACAGCAGTTCGTTAGGAGCTTTTGGCGCAATTACAGCCGCCAAGACGTTGTAATTCGATGGGTCGATAGAATTGAGTAATATCTTTATCTTGAAAAACATCTTTCATCATTAGGTAATTTTCGAAACGTTTCATATAATATTTAAACTTCTCTTTCTTAGGTTCATAACTTTCAAACGGTGGAATATGAGAAATGGTTTTAACCGGGGTTTCTTTAGAAACAGTCAGTTCTGGTTTATCTTCTGATAATAACCGCTGAATATGCAGCTGTTGATTTTTATTCATAGCATCGATTAATGCTTTCAATTGTTCCGCATCCATCAGGAATTAATTAGAAAATGTCAAAACTACTTTCGAATAAATATGGATAGATAAAGCACTTTACCTTGTCGCCAAAACTGTTATGATTTTGAGGCTGCGTATTTTGGATGAATGAATTGGTGCAACTTTATAAACACCTATTTATTCTACATTTATCACGCACACTCATAATACTTTAGCTGATATATACGTATTTACAATATGACACAGTTAAGATTTGATGCATCACCATATTGATAACTCGATAGATTCGATAATAATAACGCTAATGTTGCCAGTTCAAAATTGTTAATAAAAGAAAGATAGTCTAGATGTTCAATTTAGTTCTTATAGGCAGAATGTAATGTATATACTTGTAGGAGGACTGATAAGGGTCCTTGGTTTTGAACCTCTAGAGTGTCTTAGTCCATAAATCTGAGATCTTTGTAAAAGAGACAAATCTGTTTCGGAGTCGGATGAACTGGTTGCGTCCGGTGACTGTTTTATGAGGTTCTCAGTTTCAGTGAAGAAAGATATGAGTTTAGTTATATTTATGCTTGATAGTTTATTTGAAAGTAAGCTTTTCCACCGAAGTTGAGTATTTTCTGTACTTGGTTTTGTAAAATGATAAGATAATGTCATGTGACAAGAAGTTGCGTAGTGGAGAGGGTCTCCCTTTTCAGCGCATGCGTAGATATCTGAATGATGAAGTCGAAATCTATAGAGATAGCTGGGAAAAGGATCGTGGCCTGTATCGAAGAATATTTCTTTTACTAAATTTTCTCAGAGATTTATTACTCCTCTTTGATAAATGTATTCATATTAAGAACCTATTACAAACAAATAATCGGTAACATATAAATCAACGCTTTTTGGCAATTACCGATAGAATACAAGAATGTGACAAGTTTTTTTAAATATTTTCCCAAATATCAATTAATTATACACTGAATAATATTGGTATTACAAAATTTTATACTGTGTGAGTATTTTTAAAACTTATTTAAATAATTTTTTGAGTGACAAAATGTGATTTATTTTACGAAAAATACAAAATAAAATTTACATTTCATACTACAAGTGAAATAGCTTGATTTTTCTGCTGTGGTATATCATCTTAAAGTACGATACAAGAACGGTTCAGCAAAAGAAGTTCATTCATTATGCGTTTAAACCAGCAGGAGTGGTCTCCCCTAAACTTTCTTGTATACTCGTAACACAAGTAGAGGAAAAAAAAGCTAAAACCCCTAACGCAGTGGAGAAAAAAAAAAGAAGCGAAAAGGCATACCACGATTTCCAAAGGTCGTCCAACACGGAAGTGGAATTAGGAGCAGTTGTGATTACCAATAGGGCTGGGTGTAAGATAAAGAAAATGAAATTTGCAATTTGAACGACTTTTTTTCAACCGATTGACACAAACATTAGACACAAATCTGCAATTAAAGTAAGAAGGCCACATACCAAATTTCTTTTATCTAAGTAATGTTGTTAAGAAGTTATTGCGATTAAAAATATGCGATTATGCAGACCGACAGACAATTAACTCTTCGATGTATTTGGTCCAAAATTTGAAACGGACCTACATTCATGATGATAACACTTTGTACCAAATTTTTTCCATCTAGCTATTCAAGTTTTTGAGTTATAGTGTTCGCATGAACGCGGACACACAGACAGATTTCCCGTAGACGGATTTTGTCCAAAATTTGAAAGAAACCTAAAAACTTTTGTGTAAAGATCACATACCAAATTTCATCCCTGTATCTCTAATAGGTTTCGAGTTATCGTGTTCACAGACCGACATAATTCCAAAATTGTGTTTTTGGGACTCAGGGAGGTCTGAAACGTGGAGATTCGTCAAAATATCGAGTTCGAATTTTTTTACGATTACAATACTTTCTCTTTTTATACTTCGTATACGAGAAAGTAAAAAGAGACATTCTTCTAAAAATTTAGCATTTCTTAAAATGCTTTAGGCGATAAATAAAAAAAACAATGAAACGATGGCAACTCTCAATGCTATCAAACAAGAATTAGTTAAAATACCATGTACATATTGCCAATTTAATATAAAGAAGGGTCCAAATTCTCGTTTGGAGCATTTTCAGACATATAAAAGTAATATGACTTAAATAATATTTCACTCATATTCTTCACTGTATATACATGCAACACTGTAAATTATTTATTAACATTTTCTCCGACATTTCCTGCTAAGATAAAAATAAATCAAGATTTGAACAATAAATTAGACATGGACACTTTATACATCGGTTTGGATAGATGTATAATAAAATGTAAAATAAAATAATGAATTATATAACATTTTGTGGATAATTTGTTGGAACTAAATGTACTTAAACTCTTAATACTACTAAGTTGAGCCCAAAAGCTACCAAATATCAAGCTTTTTATGTTTCCTGGAAAAAGGGGTATTTATGATAGAACTTAATTCTATTAAAATAATATTTTCATTTAAATAATTACGACAATCATAATTGTATGAGAATGTTATTGCAAATACAATTAAACAGATGTACGAAAATCACATTGTTGAATTTTGAGAGGATGCACTGAAACGTACATAAACAGATAAATGAGACACAGTACCCATACATTGTCCAAAATATCAATTTTCGTTTTTATTGGTTAATATCGCTGCTTTTATCCTTCAACTTATAGTATCAAAATTTCAAAATTGTACTTTTAATATTTCAGAAGTTATTTAGATTTTTATTTACGACGACAATGAAAAACATGCGCAAATGGCAACTTCAAATAGCTTTTACTCCGAGTCGCAATTTTCTTCATTTTTACGTTTTCAAAATGTTAAGACTTTTTCCCTTTTTGAGATAGAGCTTGCAATTTTTTAGAGTACATGTTTATCGTTATGCATATGATTAAACTGGGCATACAATAAGCAATCAGTTTTATAGTTTTTTATATACATTATATAAATTGAGTTACTGTTAAATTTCCTCATTTCTCACCATATAATTCAGTAAAAAATCTATATTTAAGCGAATATTAGATACACTTTAAAATCTATGCGCAGTTTTCTGAAATGTATTTCAGTGAATCTACAAATAAAATTTTAAGCAAAAATATTCACATTTGGAAAAGTAGTAGGAAATTTAAAAATTGAATTTTTCTTTTAAAAATATAAATTACAGCTAGACAGGCAGATCAGAACGGATTTTTTTCTCTTCAAGATGACTTGATTTGAATGTTAAGTTTCAATACTATGAAAACTTTTTTTTAACAATAATTCAAAATAAAAAAATGTTGGGAAGGGTCGATGTTATAACTTACTTTCTTGAGAGATTAAATATGACTCAAAGCACAAATGACAGCCAGTATAATTTAGATTTCATCAAAACCTGTAAAACATTAAATTTAACATGTTTCAATGACATGTAATCAATTGAGCTTCGTAACATGCCTTTAATAACAGATCTACCTCTTCGGGGAGTTAATTAGGTATGCTAATTGCGACAATTAATAATGCCACATTGATCGTAATTTAAAACCCTTCAAGATAGTTTAGAGGCCGGAGTTATTTATTTTAGAAAAGACTGTCGGAAAATAGTGGATTTTCCCTTAGAATATGTAAGGAAGTATCACTTATTATCTTTTTCATTAATAAACTTACTTTAACTATTCTATTCCAAGGTAAGGAAACAAGTTGACGTTCTTTGTTAGGATTGATATATAATCGGGTATTATTTCTTTTTATTTCTTCTTTTTTTACTATTTAATTTTTTTAATCGTTAGTACAGTACAAGGAAGAAAATTGAAGATTTTTGGTTTTAATTTATTAGAAATATAATGATTAACTTTGAAATAAACTGGAAATAATGGATGGATAATGAATAATAATAATTAATATTTAAAATATCCCTAGTATGATCATTGCAATTATAAAACAATTGTTTGCGAGGATTTAATAATTTAAATAAGCTAAAAATTTCTAAAGCAAAAGACAGGCATTTCTGTCATGTTTCTAGTTTATATGCTTTTATTTAACTTAACTTCTTCTATGTTTTTCAAGATGAAATTTCGTAACAATTTTTTTACTCTTATTCTGAAGTACCAGAGACTAAATTCTTTATTTTTGTGTGTTCCCAATGATAATACCGTGTTTTAATATTTTCAGAAATCCATTCATCGATTAATTTTAAATTAAATTTTTATTCCATATAAGAGTTGGTATCTGGTAAATAATACTAGTAGCACCGACTATAAGATTCCATTATATTTTAATAATCATTTATGAAATTTATTAAAATTTAAAAAGTAGAAAAGAAATGTAATAAAAATAATAAAACACGCTTTAAGTAATGTTTTAAACAGTAGGATATAATCTATATATATAAAATTAAACGTATGTATATTTGTTCCAGCATCACTTCCGAGCGGCTAAAGGGATTTCGATGAAATTTGGTACACAAGTTGCTCATTAACCCACTTGAGGTATAGGAAGGGTAAATAAGCCCTAATACAGTTTCTCAGGGTTCGGTGGGGCAAAGTCTCCAAAACGCATGTAACAAATAGACCGCTGGACTCGCTTGGCGATTTTCATGAAATATAGTACCAGATTTGGCGCCAAGAAAATATCGCTAAATATAGATTTATCGTTACAAACAGTATTGTTACACACAGGTTTCACTGTATTATTTTTGTTTATTTAAAATTTATTTCACGCAGAATGACAAAAAATGATATTTCTTAAAATATATATATTATTAAACGATACAACAAGCTATATGATATCCAATATTTTAAAATAAATATTTGGGGGTGTAATATGACGAAAATAAGTTTAATGTTCTTACAGAAAGTCGCATATTTTGCTGACTTTGGGGTGATTTCATATAAAATCGTTTTTCTAAGCGTACCTATTTGTGGCTATGTATTTGAAGATAATCCCATCACAACACATTTTCGATTTTCTAAGAGAAAAACAAATCCTTTGAGATGCAAGAATGTTTATATTGTTTTATAATGTAAGCCTCATATTCTTGCTCATATGTATTATATTTTCAAACTTTGGCTGCCTATCACGAACTTTGACTGACGCTTCTGTTTCACATTTACTCTGTAATTAGAATACCCCTTCTTTACTATAATTAACCCTTTAATTGCGTGTGTGGTTTATAAACCACATATATAACAAAGTACTCGCAGGTTTTTTTTTTTATTTTCTTTTTCCTCTCCATCACAATGTTGTTTTGACTGCGTATTTATGTTGAAGATTTATATTCTGTGTACACTATTAAAACGTTTTGAAAACCCGAGTTTATTTGTGCTTAAAAACATGTTTTATTAGTGCTTGAAAACACGTTTTTATTAGTGCTTGAAAACACGTTTTTATTAGTGCTTGAAAACACGTTTTATTAGTGCTTGAAAATACACTATTATTTGTGCTTGAAAACACGCTATTATTAGTGCTTGCAAACACGCTTTTATTAGTGCTTGCAAACACGTTTTTATTAGTGCTTGGAAACACGCTTTTATTAGGGCTTGAAAATACGATTTTATTAGTACCTGAAAACATGCTTTTATTAGTGCTTGAAAGCACGTTTTTATTAGTGCTTGAAAACACGCCTTTATTATTGCTTGGAAACACGTTTTCATTAGTGCTTGAAAACATGCTTTATTAGTGTTCTGAAAAAAACTTGTTTTCAAAACTCCTTTCTGGTTGTTATTATTATTTCTCAGTTTTCTTCTCTCACACATTTGTGACGCCCATTGTTCTGAAATGTATACGGAAATGTGGAGTCTTGGGATCACTTAAGTGTTTTTTTCTATAAAGCTTTGCATAGGAATATTTGATTATTACCTTCTTACATATATAAGTTCTGTATTTTTCATCATATATGGCGACGAATAATTGCAATAAATTAAACTAAGTTAATTGTAATGGGGATGTTGGCTCTCATACGCTGGTGCCCAAAAATAACGCACTATTTTGAAGATGTTACAAAATTGGAGTTAATATGGGTACTATGGTTCGCAAAGAGTTGCTGAGAATCGTAGTATATACTATCATCGGAACTCGCATTTTACACTGAAGATTCGGTCACGATTGCAATAAGGGAGGGGGCACCGGAAAGCGATGAAGGCAAAAATGGAGTTTACCCATCCTGTTTCACAGAGAAAAGATAACGAGGTGTGACTTTCATCATTGGTTGTGTATTGTGCTTAGTTCTTACATGCATTTTCATAAAAATAGCACGTATTTTCGAGAAAATATAGAGGTTTTCTTTAAAAAATCCCAAGTTTTTCAGCATGTTTTTTTGCTTATAACATGCAGAGTTTTTCACCAAATTGTACGCAATTTATAACATGTAAAAGAAGACTTGACAACATGTAAAAGAAGCACTGTATTAAAATTTGAATTAAAACATTTGGACATTACAGGAATATGAGCATTTGTAGTAAATAATCTTTTACTGCACATGTGCGAAATGTGGCGCAATCTTTGAGATTCACATTTATAAGGCAACTTATGTAAAAATTCCAGTTCAATACCTTTAGTATTCAGAAAGATGTCGGCATTGCAACTTGGTGAATTTCGGTACACTCTAAGAGAAGCTAAAAGGTGAGGGTTCTTGCACAAACTGATATTTTTTAAACTTGAATCTTCGAACAGTAATATTGAATTTTATGAAAGTTGAGTATCCTGAATACTCATATGTTAACATATGTATACTTTTAAGTTAAATACATAACTTAAAATACAGTTAGACATTTACTACTCGTGGATTCAAGTTTAAAAAAATATCAGTTTGTGCAAGAACCTCATGAGTCAATTAATTTTTCAAAATCATCAGTTTGTGCCAGAACCTCATGAGTCAATTATTTTTTCAAAATCATCAGTTTGTGCCAGAACCTCATGAGTCAATTATTTTTTCAAAATCATCAGTTTGTGCCAGAACCTCATGAGTCAATTATTTTTTTCAAAATCATCAGTTTGTGCAAGAACCTCATGAGACAATTATTTTTTCAAAATCATCAGTTTGTGCAAGAACCTCATGAGTCAATTATTCTTTCAAAATCATCAGTTTGTGCAAGAACCTCATGAGTCAATTATTTCTTTCAAAAATTATGTTTATGCTATTTTCACATTCTAAAAGGGTATTTACATAATGAGTGAAAAAATGACAAGAGTCAAGTAAAATAGCATTAAAGGTGCATAAAATCCACCAGCTAGAAAAAAAATCATTGATTTTAAAAATTAACCAGTTTCTTTCAATGCTCCTAGTGTTCATCATGTGACTTTTACAATCAGAGATTCAATTGTATAATGTAATAAAATGTTTCCTCGAGTAAATATATAGATCTGTACTCAAAGAACATATTCAAGTCGATCGTAGTTCATTTCCTCATGCTTTATGAAGGGAATCACACTTATGTCTAAGCACCACTGTATTTATACCAGGATGTTCCTTTCTCCGCAGATCATCGAGGAGCTGAACAGCTCGGTGGCCAATTTCCGGGATTTGCTCATCCACATCGGGAAGGGGCACGACAACCCGGATGTGAGAGATAAGATGCGAGTGATGAGGAAAAAATGCGTGGACAGATGCTCGACTGCGAATCGGGTTCTCATGCCTCAAATTCGGAAGTGAGTACTTAAGGGCATTTCTTGGCCAAATTTCGCCAGAATATTTATCTTTTGTTTCAGCTTGTTTCGATGCTATGATGATATGATACAGATTCCCCCGCTGAATATATTAATTGCATGACTGGTTGTATCATTTATGGCATAGAAGGTCTAGCCTTTTCCTTAAGTGTGGTACGGATGTTAAACCGTACAATAATTTTCCATTTAATAAGGGCTGTTACATTTGCTACAAAATTAAACCGCTAAAATTTCACTTCCCCAGAATAAACTATTTGTCTTTCTCATAATTATTTCGAAGATAACTTTATTCCAATGCCCTGTTGAATTCTAATGTCCTATTGAATTATAATGTCTTGTTAAACTGTTGAATTCTAATGTACCATTTAATTATAATGTCTTGTTAAACTGTTGTATTCTAATGTACCATTTAATTATAATGTCTTGTTAAACTGTTGAATTCTAATGTCCTGTTGAATTCTAATGTTTCTAATGTCGTGTTGAATTCTAATGTCGTGTTGAATTCTAATGTCCTGTTACCCTATGTGTGACAGTTTTGTTTATTCTGAGGAAAGGAAAACAAGAATTAAGTTTTCCCTTACAGCGGTGCAGATACTGTGCCATTAGGATTATTTTCCTTTCAATACGGAATGGTGCAGATTTTTACCATTAATCCGCCAGAATTTTATTTCCTCAGGTCAACTAGTGTGTCTTTCCTCTAACTACTTCCTAGATAATTTACTCTTTTGTCCTGTTATATAAGATCTCTTTACTTATTCTGAATGAGTAAAAGCAAGAATTAACTTTTCCCTCAAGTGTAGTGAAGATGCTGTGCGAGTGTAAATATTAAATTTCACCTTTAATTCGGGCTGATATAGATGCTGCGCCATTGAACCGAAACGTTTTTGCTTTCCTAGAGCAACTAACTTTACCCGTCGTCTAAATATTTAATAGATAATTCTATTCTATATTGAATTATCCCTTTTGAATAAGGGATGGTACTCATATTGTACCATCCCTGTATAAACAGAAATTATTCCTAAAGAACTAATTTGTCCGTCCTCTAATTATTTAGTAGATAATTCTATTCTAATGTCCTGTTACATTACCCTACATATAATTACTCTGTTTATTCTAAATAAGGAAATACAAGAGTCCACCTTTTACTTAAGAGCGACATATATAGATGCTGTACCAGAAGAACTATTTTTCTGTGAATATAGGCTGCACATGAATTGGTGTTATATATATATAGTAGAATATCTACTTAATATCAGCGCACAACATTAGCAGAAAGCATTTATTGTCTTGTAGATATAAGTTTGGATTATTTATAGCTTTCCATAAATCTTTTTTCGAGACAGTTTTCCGATTTAATTTGTTCGTGTGAAACTTCCCATTTTCAAATTTCTGGAGTGTAACTTAAAAATTGTTCTTTTTTAATTTTCCTCATTAAAAATGAGCTGTTATGTTAATCAAATGCGACATAAATGTCGTTGAGAAAGCAAAGGCAGCGAAAATTACATTTTAAAAACCATGAGAACGAATGTATGAAGGAAATGACAAGAGATGGCAGCACCATTTGTATTATATTTAATTCTTCAGTTGAATCAAAGTAGAGGAACATTTAGTTTTTTAAAAACATCTTTTTTTCTTCGACATTATCTAATTTAATTGTTATATAGATAATTATCGTAGGAAATTACTCTCATTTACATCTAATCAATCGAAAATTAAGCACAAAAATTGACTCCGTTTATTTCCAATTAATTTACTTGCAGCAAACGTAATATGTAATTATATATTGTATTTTAAAATAATAATATGTCGTATTTAATACCGAAAATATTAAATAGCAAAATTTATCTTAAATATTCTTAAAAATTAAAATCAAATGTATAAAATTACAGTGCCTTATAACTGAAATTTTAAAAAAATGGTAAATTCCGTTACTTGTCTATTCAGATTCCAGTTAATGCTTTTCCAGACACATGTAAATCATAGAAATTGAATAGCACATTAGTATTCTTTACATGCGTCGTATCTATCAATAAAATCTTCCAAAAATTAATTAATATTGATAAAATCTTATATGATTTCAAAAAAAGCAGTAAACATTAAAAGTAATTATTTTAATCAGATCTAGCATCTCCTTAATTGCATTATTTTTGTTCATAATTTCTGTAAGCATAAATATTTATAGCTACTGTAAGGAAATTCGTAAATTTTCATTTTATTAAAATTTTCGCGAACATCACTCTCTAATAGTAGTACTCTCACTTTTCTGTAAAACGATGTACAAATGTAATCTATTCGAAATAGCTTAGCCTAAATTAGCTATGTAAATATGCGCCTTTATTTTGACATAATCTTTATTAAAATGATATGATTTAAATATTAGTCTATCTTAAACAAAATACTATTCAAACATGCTGTTTAGTCGCTCTAATTTTCTGTTAATGTTAGATGAAGAGAGTGCAGAAGAAACTTTAAGTTTTCTCAAAAATGCACGGCAGAGATACAAAATAGTTTCTATTTCTTGTTGAAATAAAGGGCAATACAAGTTATCAGTAAAAACTTTGACCACACTGAGGAGTTTAAATAAGTCTTGCATATTCTTTAAATATTTTTATAATTTCCTTTGCGTAGCGAAATTATTTCCTTGTGACAGAGAAAAAGATATCCCATTATTTTTACTGGCTTTTCTGCTTTTTTACTCCTATTAGTTTGTAATAATATTACAATACTAGCCGCCTTCGGCGAACAGCTTGCTCGCCTTGATTATAATTTTAATTTAATCTTGCATAATTTTATATTCGTGGTTCCCTTAATAACGTAAGCAGATCGTAGTAGATATTTAACCCATGTTCTTTTAGTGGCCTTGCACCTATTCTGTTCATTGTCTACATAAATGTTCCTAATGGAGTCAAATAACTGATGATGTCATGTAACATCTAATCCATTATCATTCATCTTACTGGATATATTTCTTCATATACCTAATATGCATTTAATTTCAACTTTAAAATGGTGCAACACATTTCATGGTCAGCGGCATGTTTGCTTAATTAAAACATGCTGAAAAAGAATTCAAACATAGCATTCTATAATCATTCAGCTTACTGGATATGTTTCTTCATATACCTGATATATCAGAGAGCTTGGTTTACAGATTCCACAAAAAATTTTATGAAATAAAATATGAAAGCCAGATGTATTAGGATAATTACCTTAGCTTTCAACAATGGAAGAGAAACACATAATTAAATATTTATTTAAACAATGAAAACGGTTTGAATAGCGTTGCAACAATAAAAAGTATTGTTGCATATTATGCAAAAAATATTTTTAAAAGGTTATTAAAATTAGAGAAAAACTTGTGCGACAACTTAATTGATATCATTGAAAATGTAAATTTTTGCACTTTCAGAAGGCGTAAAAATGATATTTGTGCTGGAATATTTACGGAAGTTATTAAGGAAAAACGCCAAAATTTCGCCTATTTTTTAATTAATTAAAGTTCTAATTCAAATTTCAAACACTGGGCTCCGAGGTGCACATTCCCACTCGCCAAAAAATGTTCGCGCCAAATTTCATAGCTCTAAGTCAAGCAGTCTGTCCTGTACAGCGCCAACACACACACATTCTCCTTTATTATTAGTAGAGAAACTATTTTATTAAGCAAGTTCAGTAAGGATGTAGTCTTTGTTTAGCTATATTAACGTCCTGGTTTGAAGTAACACGAGGGCTAATTTGTGACCGACCTAACATTTTGAACATGAACATCACATGAGCGAGCATCCATCTCTTCAAACTTCCGCACCTCACCAACAGGAAGAAGTTTGTCCCTCGACGTCAGTTTAACGTATCAATGCATGGCTGATCTATGGCGGATTCCGATTTCGAGCCTTAAACCCTCTTGTTCCGATACCTAAACCATATTTTTATTTAAGCCTTATTATTATTTATATTATTATTATTATTATATATAAACCTTATTATTACTACCTTTATCATGGAAACGGATGCAAAACTCAATCTAAAATCTTTTATTATTGTAGCTTTCATGCTTTCGCCGCCCATAAATGAAATTATTATTGTTATAAAACAACTGAGATCTAAAATTAATACAGAAGGAATAGCATATTTTGTTATCATGTAAATTTCGACAGCTTTCGAGTCCTGTGTGAAATTATAGTTTCTTCAAAGTCCATTTAGATTATATGCAGATAAATGGTGACATTTAAAATGTGTCCACAGCAGATTATGAAGCATACACACATACATATTGCATTTTCATATGCACCAAGAATGATTTTAAAAACAATCCAAGGAGTTTTTCCCCTATGAATCATGCATTAAATCGCTTTCAGAACACTGATATTACAGTATCTACATTTTTTTCTAAAAAATAATTGTACTTAATACTGATATGCTAGAGAGACATAAACGGAAATATATATATATATTTAACAATCGCACTTAATTTTACTTTAAATTCTAATATTATATATTTTAAAATCTTAGTACAATATTAACGTATTCCAAAATAACTTTTCTTAAATTCCAGTTTCGTTTTATTTCCCGCGCTGGAGGTTTATTAAATCTCACGTTTTGGCATATTTATTACTAAAAGAATATTTTAATCGCTTCCAAACGCCCACAGAAAATCATGACGGCGTCTTCTTGGCGTCAGATTTTCCCCTAAAACACTTACGTAATTTACTAAAAATAGCTAATATTCCCTTCACTTTGATCACGTGTCTATATGTTAATCTCCTATCTGAGAGAACGCAGAGATTTTCCGTTTCTTTTTTGGATAGAAACTTTCATGCGAGATGTACTTATATTCCGCCCCTCTCATCATATGTTGAATAATAAATGAAAAATAGATCTTTATTCGACCGTTTTATTACTTTAATGACTACAACAACGAAAATATTATATATATATATATATATATATATATAAGAGAAAGAATAAAATAAAAAAAATAAAATACACACATTCATATCAAATTCGAAAGGATATGAAAAAAAGGGTGGGGCCAGCCAATTATGTCTGAAATTGTACCTCGAAAACGCAACTTTTAAAAATTTTTCACTGGTCTCTCAATTTTTACTGATTTCCTCCATTATTTCTCTACGCTTTCTATCGTTATCGCTCTTCCATTTAATCTTCATCGTTCACAACATACTACACTCCCCTGGCAACAGCCAAAGTTAAGCACGAAAACTATTACTTGAGACTCTGTTCACACCCCTTCAACGCCAGTCTGTACCGTGACCCTCCGCAAACACTGCTACGTCTACATCCGTCCTTCTGGTACGTAAAATATTTATTCTTACTTTTCTCTAATGTTATTACATCGTATTTCTGTCTTAATTATTCAAAACTCCTCTCTCTGTTTTTTTAGTTTGGTTTGGCATTAGGAGTGAAAATTAGTGTTTTAGGCCTTACGGCGTAATTGATTGCAAGAAAATGTTAAACTCTCATATTTAGCAATTCATAATAACTTCATCCCCTGAAGAAACGTCATTGTGCTTTTATTGCTTTTTTCATTTCACATTTTTTTGCACTCTTTCATTTTACGATTTATATATATATATATATATAATGTTGTTCAATAACTGTGTCTAACCGACTCAACTAAATTATACCATTTAATCTTCTAGGCAGTTTAAGTGAATTCAAGCGGAAAC
>BGPR01006003.1:8594-25003 GCA_013235015.1 Araneus ventricosus | reverse complement strand
TATATATATATATATAAGAGGCAAAACATAATAGAAAAACAATAAATTACAAACATTCATATCAAATTCGAAAGGATATGAAAAAAAGGGTAGGGTCAAGCCAATAATGTCTGAAATTGTACCTCGAAAACGCAACTTTTAAAAATTTTTCACTGGTCTCTCAATTTTTACTGATTTCCTCCATTATTTCTCTACGCTTTCTATCGTTATCGCTCTTCCATTTAATCTTCATCGTTCACAACATACTACACTCCCCTGGCAACAGCCAAAGTTAAGCACGAAAACTATTACTTGAGACTCTGTTCACACCCCTTCAACGCCAGTCTGTACCGTGACCCTCCGCAAACACTGCTACGTCTACATCCGTCCTTCTGGTACGTAAAATATTTATTCTTACTTTTCTCTAATGTTATTACATCGTATTTCTGTCTTAATTATTCAAAACTCCTCTCTCTGTTTTTTTAGTTTGGTTTGGCATTAGGAGTGAAAATTAGTGTTTTAGGCCTTACGGCGTAATTGATTGCAAGAAAATGTTAAACTCTCATATTTAGCAATTCATAATAACTTCATCCCCTGAAGAAACGTCATTGTGCTTTTATTGCTTTTTTCATTTCACATTTTTTTGCACTCTTTCATTTTACGATTTATATATATATATATATATAATGTTGTTCAATAACTGTGTCTAACCGACTCAACTAAATTATACCATTTACTCTTCTAGACAGTTTAAGTGAATTCAGGCGGAAACAGATATTAATGAGATATAAGCAATACTAATATAAATGCAATGCGTGTCTTCAAATTGGGCCAAATTGGCATAAATAAATCCAATCAATATTTATTAAGAATCAAATAAATATTTCTGATATTTATTAATAATTGTAACTTTAGTTTTAGTTATATTTAAGTTCCATTTTGACGCAATACGGGGGCTATTTTGGGTCGGACCTCGTAATTTTGAAGCATGGTCAGATGACGAGAGCGACACCTGACAAGGCACCACCTCTCCAAACTTCCGCATCACACCACCGGGGGGACGTTTGACCCCTAAGTGTTTGCTGGCGCCTCCCTCTCCAAACTCTCGCATCACATAGCGGGAGGGCGTTTGACTACATTCGTATGGTTTGGCGTGCGGCAGGCCCAAGCCGCGACGGATCTCCGGTGGGCCCCTCCAGCTCCGGGGCCGTCACCTTACAGCTGGACCACCGAGGGCCCCATTAATATTTGTAAGAATTTCGCATCCGTTTTCATTTAAATATTCCTTTTCTTCAAATAAATTTCCTATTATGATTAGTCTAATTTTCTAAATATAAAGAAATTAATGTTATTGTTATCATAAAAATTCCTTTAATTAAATTTGCTCTTAGATTGCAAAGTAAATTGATTTGATTAGAAATTACGCAGACATATAATTATTTTACTCGGCTATTTACAAATGATTAAATTGTTTTTATAGCTAATTTTATTCCCCCTTACTGTCTTTGCATAGTGTAAGAATATATTTAAAAACATCTTTTAAACAATTCCCATTTAATAATGCTGAAGGCGCGACAAGATGAATCGCTAGTAAAATCCGAAATTTTTATGCACTACCACTCAATCCTTTTCAAAAACTTCCCTTTCAGTTTTTCGAAAGAAAACACGGCTTTACATAATAAATTACTGGAAACACTTTTAAGAGTGAAGATTTTGTCATTTTTCTCCGTTCTCGCATTTCAAATATTTGTACTGAAAATCCCAAAGAGGAGGAGGCAGAAGCAGCAAAATCGATGGAAAGACGCCCGAAATGGTGTTTGGCAATCACCCTGCGATCGTAAATTACATGCGGGGATCAGAACTGAGCATGCACTTACTCTTCTTCCTGTGAACCGTTTAAAGTACCGGCCCAGAGTAATCTGTTTAACGGTGAGTTAAGCTGAAGAAAAAGTTCCATAAAGTAGATCGAGTGCAGGATATCGGGGAAAATTCTTTAAAAACGTTTTGTCTAGTACCAGTTACAATTGATAAAATTTAACAGATTATTAAAATTTTTTTCCTTGAATTAATTAAAAATAATGAAACTCTTTATATTATACAGAATGGCGCATACGCAGCATATTCTAATAAATACAAAAACAAACAATAAAAAATTTAAAAAAATTTTAAAGAACAGAAAATTAAAAAATGTTAAAAACAATAGAAAATTTAAAAATGTTAAAAACAATAGAAAATTAAAAAATGTTAAAAACAATAGAAAATTTAAAAATGTTAAAAACAATAGAAAATTTAAAAAATGTTAAAAACAATAGAAAATTAAAAAACATTAGAAAAGAGAAAAAACTAGAAAAAATATGAAACAGAAGAAGTAATCAATGATGATAACAATACACCTGTTTGCTCGCCAAACGCAGCAGCATTCAGTGACTGCATCATACATTTTACTACAACTAACCAACCCATCACTAAAGAATTAAGCAACAAAAATTCCCCAATAATAAAATAGCAAAACACATAAAAGAAAAAACTCCTATGGTAGGTGGCTCTTTGATCAAGTCCGCCATTGGAATTGTCCTCCATTTTTCCATTTTGATTGGTTTTTTTGTTTTGTTTTCTAGTTTTTTCTTTTATGTGTTTTGCTATTTTATCATTGGGGAATTTTTGTTGTTTAATTCTTTAGTGATACGTTGGCTAGTTGTAGTAAAATGTATGATGCAGTCACTGAATGCTGCTGCGTTT
The DNA here is from genome assembly GCA_013235015.1 of Araneus ventricosus. Lineage (NCBI taxonomy): Eukaryota > Metazoa > Arthropoda > Arachnida > Araneae > Araneidae > Araneus > Araneus ventricosus. Next base: position 22,285 of record BGPR01006003.1, on the reverse strand, counting down.
GGCGAGCAGAAAGGTGTATTGTTATTATCGTTGATTACTTCTTCTGTTTCATATTTTTTTCTAGTTTTTTTTCTTTTTTAATGTTTTTTAATTTTCTATTGTTTTGTCTAGTACACTTTAGACTATCTTTAAGCAATTCTAGACCATTTGAATGGTGAGATGTATCGCGCAAGTATTCCTTTTTTCGATTATGCAATCAAACATTAAATATTAATTGGATCAGGTATTTTTAAACTGTTATATAAATTTAAATTTCAAACTCATTAAATCACAGCAATATTATAAGAATTATTCGAGAAATTAGTTGGGAAATTACTTTTTATAACTCGATATTTTGTGACGTGTTAAATTTCATAATCATAAAGACATCGGCGAAAAAGAAAATCACGTAAAATATCAATAACAAAGTAAAATACAGTTTTCCTTATTGAAACGGAATTTATATTTATATTTTTATTTAGAAGTAATGCTTTATCTCCTTGCAAAAGGTGATTACAAATATAAACTCCTGATTCTCACATGCAGTATTCGTATTTTAGTTGGTATCATTATAAAGGTACTAACCAATCACAGAACAAAATATGGTGATATCGGTAATATCATTGTCTATTGAATTAGTAATATAGTATATTTAAAATCTTCTTAATCATCATTTTTAGCGAAAACAGTCGGCGGTTTCAGAATTACAGCATTTAACACTTATTATGTATTAGTGTTCCTTAAACATCGATAGTTCAACTGTCCATAGTTTTCCCAAACTGTCGATAGTATTCCCAAACTATTGATAGTTTTCTCCACGGCGATACTATCGATAGGTGTTCGTCAAGTCGATAGTTAAAAATTATCGATACTACCGATAGTTCCAATCGATTGTTTCAGTCGATATTTTTGAAACTATCGATAGTTTCTACCGATGGTTTTAAATCTATAGTTCGCTCGATCGTTTCAGTCGATAGTTCTAAAACTATCCACTGAAAACGCGCCTATCGATAGTATTTTGACTCACTATCGGAGAAAACTATCGATACCATCGATAGTATCAATAGTTTTGAAACTATCGATACTATCGATTGTACTGTCGATACTATCGAAGATTGATAGTTCCGAAAACCCGATACTATAGACTTGGCTTCGATAATATCGATAGTCTATCGATGATTAAGGAACTCTATTATGTACTATCGATAGGTGTTCGTCAAGTCGATAGTTAAAAATTATCGATACTACTGATAGTTCCAATCGATTGTTTCAGTCGATATTCTTGAAACTATCGATAGTTTCTGCCGATGGTTTTAAATCTATAGTTCGTTCGATCGTTTCAGTCGATAGTTCTAAAACTATCCACTGAAAACGCGCCTATCGATAGTATTGAGACTCACTATCGGAGAAAACTATAGGGAGAAAACTATCGATACCATCGATAGTATTGCCCGGGAGAAAACTATTGATACCATCGATAGTATCAATAGTTTTGAAACTGTCGATACTATCGAAGATTGATAGTTCCGAAAACCCGATACTATCGACTTGACTTCGATAGAATCGATAGTCTATCGATGCTTAAGAAACACTATTATGTATTCTGTGTAGTCATTTGCAAGGCTTGGATTGTTGTAAAAGATAAGAATTTTAAATATTTCGAAGGCGATCATGAGACTTCCAGTTAAAAGAACAACAGTTTCAAAAATGCAATTTTTAAATTGTTGAATTGTTGCAAAAGAAAAGAATATTTAGGTAATCAGAACGCAATCATGGGATGTTCTGTTATATAAATAATCATTTCAAAATTATATCCGTTTTGCATTGCTGGACTGTTGCGAAAGAAGAGAATATTAAAATATTTGGAACTCGATTATGACACTTCCTCGTATCATAATAGCAATCATTTAAAAATGAATATGTTCTACTATATGGACAGCGAAACATTTTAGAATTTTATGTTGGGAATCAAAATTAAAAGATGTTAATACCATTGGAGTTTTCACTTCTGATTTCCATCGTGAAAAAGACTCACAAACAGAGAAAAATAAAATACATTAATAGACAGTTATTTATAATTGAAAACAAATATTTCCATTTTATGCAGTATACACTTGCAAACGCTGATATCCCTCTATATTTAAAAAAGTCATTTGTTTTAGTAATTTTTCACAACTTGTGCAGAGAAATTTTTAATATCATTATTGTAATATGATTTTGTTTAATCTCTTTGTATATTTCATCAAATAAAAATTAGCAATTAATTAAAAATTAAATGATGTACAGAGGAATATATTTACTAAGCAAATATCAAATCACTTGCATTTTTTTCATTACTGTTCCGAATTGTAATTGTATTCACATAGTATATAAAATATTATATTTTTAAAGTTTTTTAAAGGAAAAGATTTGACCTTTGGGTAATGCACTGGTAAAATCGGAAACCATTATGCACTATCAAACAGCTTTTTAAAAGCTTGCACCATCAATCCATGAAAGAAAACATGTCTGAGACAAAATAAATTACTTAGGGGCACACTTTTAAGCATGGATATTTTGTCACTATACTTCGTTCTCGTTTTTTCAAATATTTGTACTGATAATCCTATAGGGAGGAGGAAAAGCAGCAAAAATCGATACGAAGGCGTCCGACTGGTGTTTGGTAATCACCATACGATCGTAAATTATATGCGGGGATCAGAAGAAAGCATGCACGTAATCTTCTTCCTCAAACTCTTTTAAAGTACCGGCCGAGAGTAATCTTTTAACGGTGAGTTAAGCTGATGAAAAAGTTTCATAACGACGATCGAGCAAGGAATATTGCGACGGGTTCTTTAAAAATATTTCGCTCAATCGATGTTTATGCTGTCTGGAAACACTTATGGAAATTTTGAGTAGCGTTATGAAAGGTACAAGTATGTCTGGTATAGATTATACAAGTGTGTTTGAGATATAAATAAAGACAGGTATTTATAAATCGTGAGATATTTTTGCATTCATACTCATCTCAATATAGGCAGTTTTTATCGGATAATTCTGTACGGAATTATAGTGTATTTAATCATTTTAGACAAATATTTATAAATTGTGATGTATTTTTGCATTTCATACTCACCTCAATATAGGCAGTTTTTATCGGATAATTCTGTACGGAACTATATATAGTGTATGTAATCATTTTAGATAAATATTTTATGAGCGCAATATTTTGAAACTATTCATTTTTACAACATGGAAGAATTAAAACTGTATTAAGATCGAATGAAATAAAAGAAATAAATTAAATGGATGTTTACTTTTTATGAAAGTTCAAATATCCAGTCTCAATTTGCTTTAAAATGAATAATGCATTAGTTTTCATGAAAAGATTTCGGAGGTAGATCAGTTAGTGATAAACACATGGAGCACACGAATCTATTTTTATTTTCTAGTATACTAAATATAGAAAGAGAAGTTTGGCTTACATAAGTTCTAACAAAGATCCGTTTTTGGAGCAACACGAAATTTATTTTGAATCATGGGCAGATGATGATTGCTGCTTCTCCTTTATCCATTTCTCCGCATCACACCAACAGGAGGCCGTTTAATCCACGATTTTAGATTTCACTTGCAACAGGCACATATTCACGGCGGATCTTTAGTGAAACTGGGTTTCGAGCCTGGAGCCCTCATACCTAGTGGTAAGCCGAAACATTAGTAAGCAACAGCAGGCCTAGAGAATGCCGCTGGTCACCGCGGTCCTATAGAAAGATAAAGAATTGTAATCGTCAAAAAAATCCGACCGTGAGATTTTGCCGAATCCCCATAATTAAGACCTTCCAGAGTTTGAAAAAGAAACACTTTTTGAATTGTGTTTGTCCTTGTACCAGAACTCAGAAAAGCAAGAGCCAGATACAATGGATGAAAAAAGGCGGTTTTGATACGTGATATTTATATCGAAATGATAGATTTCCATCAAATTTTGAACAAAACCCTTCAACTGAGCAGTAGCGGATTTTGTCAATATGAGGCCACAGGCGTAACATTGCTTTGAGTCCTCCTTCCTCTATCCAATGTCACAAATTCACCGTTGGCTTAGCACTACGATGTACGTCGAATAGGTTTTGAGGCTTCCTCCCCCTACCCAATGTCGCAAATTCACCGTTGGCTTAGCACTATGATGTACATCGAATAGGTTTTGGGGCTTCCTTCCCCTACCCACTGTCGCAAATTCACCGTTGACTTAGCACTACGATGTACATCGAATAGGTTTTGAGGCCCTCTAGATCCTAGAGGTACGAGGCGAGCGCCTCTAACGCCTGTGCGAATAACCGCCACTGCAACTGAGAAATTGCGTGTCTTTCTGTCCGCTTGCAGGTCAACACACTAATTAAAAAGACAATGAGGTAGATATATCAACTTCACGAGCAAATCTTGTGGAGAGAGCACACTTAACTTAACGCGTATATTATCAACAAATATCGCAGCAAATTTGACACAGCTCCAGACATGAAATTATAAATTTTATTGAATTCACAGTACTAGCTACTAAATTGCAATGAGATTTAAAGAATATCTAAAAGAAATGAGTGCTAGAGGGAATCTCAACATCTGTTCAATTGTTAATTATTTATGTGACAACTTTTTCATCCTCAATTTGATCAACACAAATCAAAATGAAGTTTTGAGTGAATGTGATTTACAATACATATGTGCAACTCCTTTTGAGAAATAGTTTTTGTAAATATAATTTTGACACAACATAATTTGGAATTTGTCTTCTGTGGAAAAAGGGTTTAGTTAACATGAGAATGGTTTGTCTCATTTTGAAATAGATGATATTGTTGTGCAGTTCTGTAATGAGAGCATTTAAGTTGATTTGAGTATACATTCACTTCTTTGGAAGGGCCCTATCCAATTTAAAATGTTAGATTTTGTTTTGTGTGTGTGAAATGATTTATATATATATATAACCCAGACAAACATTACTAGACCTTAAATAAATTGTTTTATTTTTCTAAATATATTTTTGTCAATCATTTATCTCACAGCACACTGATTTCTGAAGAATGGGACAGTCCAATTCATGTGGCTAACTCCCAAAAAGTCCCGGTTTTAAAGGTGCTAGAAGAAGAAAGTCGCCTCGGGATTAAAGAGTTAACCAAACTTTTATGCGAGATTCGTTACATCAGTGGTATACTTAGTGATTTGCAATGAGCGTCTCCAAGATAGCACACGCTTTGTGCGGAGAAAGTTAACGAATTAAAATTTTTTGGTGCTTGAACCCTCCTCAAACTGCTGATTCAATTATTATCATACTGTATGATTCCGTTTTAAAGGATCTCTTAAATAAAAAATTTTGGTATAGAAAAGGTGAGTTGAAATAAATCACGAGTCGGATCTGAAATCTTTACTCATTACCAAATGAATGCATTTCTTTCAAAGACTTCCCCTTCAATTCTTTGAAAGAAAACAACTCTTTACATAATAAATTACAACGAACGCTTTTAAGAGTGGAGATTCTGTCATTCCTCTTTGTTCCCGCATTTCAAATATTTGTTCTGAAAATCGCGAAGAGGAGGACACAGAAGCTCAGAACAGAAAATCGATTCGAAGACTTTTGAATGCTTGTTTCGTAACCACCCTCCCACCGTGAATTGCACGTTTGGATCGGAATCGAACATACATTAACTCTTCTCCATTCGAACTTTTAAAGGCAGCAAAAGAAAGTAATCTGTGTGTTAAGCTGATGAAAGAATTTTATAACGGTGGTAGAGACAGGAATATTGGAGAAGGTTCATTAAAAGATTGTGCTCAATTACGCAGGGCCGGCCTTAAGCTGATTGGACCAATTGCTCCAAATAGGGCTCAGCGCCAAAGGGGCCCCGCGCTAGCGTGCTACAAAGAATATAATCGAAGTTGCTAGTGTTATAAAAAAAGGGTCGTTGGTAGTCAGTTAATACAATTTTTATGCTATAGTTGATTCCCTAATTAATTATATATTAGTAACTAATAATTAATTACATAATTAATAATTAATTACATAATTAATAATTAATTACATAATTAATAATTAATTATATAATTAATTATTAGTTATTAATATATAATAAATGACATAATTAAATTTAAACTTAATTTTAATTTAATTAATTAATTTTAATTAATGCAAATTAAAATTTGTTAATTAAATTTATTTTAAATGCTAATGACCTACCGGCTTTGATGCAAGTTAGCTGGGAATCGGGTCTATCAAAAATTGTTTCCAAATGGGCCCCGCACTTGCTAAGGCCGGGGCTGCAATTACTGTTTAGATAGTCTGAAAGCAATGTTAGAAGTTTTGAAAAGTGAAATGCGTGGTTTAAATCTTGATGCACTCTATTATTGAAGGGGACGTGTAGTGTTTATGGAATCAATACACAACTAAACCATTAAATACGACATTTTTTCACTTGAATCAATATGAAATATAAATGAGGACAAGAATTTTTGTTGTGTTCATGTATGGAGTTTAAAGCTTATGTACAAGCACTTTAAGAATACAAGGAGTTAAAGTCATACAATCATTCTAACTATGAAAAAGAGAGTTCAATAAAAACCTTACAGACTTTCTCTTGCACCACACTTAACCCTCCTGCATGACTTTTGGTGAATGATTTTCGTGTCGTTAGACCTTTACTACCGCTTTTAAATAAAAATAAAAAATGCATTTCATTTATTGAATGGACTTTTGTTGTATTAAAGTTTATCTGTGAAGTCTAGGGACGGAAACTTCGTCTTCACTTAGAAAAGTGTTCATAAGCGACGCATATATCAACACAACAGCAACGTTAAAGATATTACAGTATTATTGATCTCGTGAATATTAAGCCAAAATTCTGGATAAAGAGAATTAAGTGACGTTTATATCAAGTTGATATAAATATATCGAAAATGGTTCTTCAGATTAAATGTGATTAGCCGTTTGACTGTTGTTCGAATCTTGGGAAACCATAACGAACTATTCCAGCCAAATTCTTTTTCGACAACGTATGGCCAATAACAATTAGTGAATGCGTGTCTCAAGTTGGGCAACATATACCTTAGTTTAAACTCTGGGATCTATGCACAAGATTTTTAAGAATTCAAGCAAGGCCACCCACTTTAAATATTTGCAATAATTTTTCCAACAATCATTGTTCGCATAGAAAACATAACATTAATGAAGGTTCATTGTCAATGAACGAATGTTGAAGTGATAAACTGACTGATTTTAATACAGCAAACGTCTAATATGTATTTTACTTCTTAAGTTAAAAATAAATTGCCAAAAACAGAGTTGGCTCATCAATATCTACTGCAGCATTGCAAGACTCCTACTTTTTTAAAGTATAAATTTAGTATATCATTATTTTGCTAAGGCAGTATCATGATTTCGATACTCATGATAGGTTAGAAGAAAAGTAGCCATGAGTATGCCAGAATTGGTGTAGTCACGTAAATAATCCTTCTTTTATTATATTTGCAGAGACAAAACATTAAGAAAACACTCCGTTACGAGAAGATGAAGGTATAATTTCTTAGTATATTGGTAACTATAGATCTTATATTACATCCGATGATAAGATTCTAAATTATCACTAGTTGAACTGAATCAAAAATAAATGAAATTAATATAAATATCAAGATATATTTATTTTAATTAGCAGATTAATAATCATTTGCATTAGTGTTTTATTTTTTCATTATTGTACTCCATTGCTCTCTTAAATTATTTGTATGTTCTTCATTTTATCTTAAAAAATAGTGTTCCTAAGGTTACATTTTTAAAAGGCCTTTCAAATATTAAAAGAAAGTTTTTCTTATTGAGGTTCAAGCTGAGTTGAGAGTGAGTACGGGAAAAAATCTAAAATCCGGGCATTAGCAAACAATAATTTTCAAAACTTTCTCTTTTCAAATTCAGAGGGAACAGCAAGGCTTTACATAATAAATTACGCGAACACTTTTTAGAGTGAGTTTTGTCATATTTTTTTCTTTCTTGAATTTCAAATATTTGTATTGAAAAATGTAGAGGGAGAAGGCAGGACCAACAAAATCCATGAAAAGTCGTCCGAAGTCGTGTATGGCAATCACTTTCCGATCGTAAACGACATTCGGGGATCAGAACTGAGCGCGTACTTACCATTCTTCCATCGAACCTTTCAACGCAACAGTCGAGAATAATCTATTTAACGGTGAATAAAGCTGATAAAAAAATTCGTAAAGCTCATCGAGCGGAAAATGTCGGGAAATGTTCTTCAAAAATATTTTAGCCAGTGCGGTTTAAGCTCTCTGAAAGCAATGCTCGGTGTTTTGGATGCTGAAATGCATGTGTTTCTTCCGGTACTCAATTATGCAACCAGATATGGAAGAGTAATAAAATTATGTGTATTTAAAATTAAAAGTATATTTAAATTTCTTATTAAACGAAAAGTGAGTGAAATGTTTCATTAAATCGCACGAATATAGGGTGTTTAATATACAACCGTTGATTTCTAAACCGTTAGAGATAGGTATATACTTCATTTGGAAAAGTACTTTGTGAACTTTGTAGTAAAGTACACAAAGTAAAAGTCTTGTGAAAGTACCACATTATGAAAAGAATTATATTTAATTTTGTTTGCGTCACTAAATGTACTTTTAGTAAGTTACGAAAGCTGAATTTTTAATGTAGGACTACGTTCCTCCCTTTGGGGTATCAGGAAGGAATTTGATTCACACGCCAAAACACCACAGAAAGCGTTGTATGGGAGATCCCCTATATCTCGGTAACTACATATGTTAAAAACATAACTAATGTCTTATTTTAGAGATAAAGGGTAACAACAGAAGTTATTAAAAAATTGAAAATCGAAATTGTAGTTCAGCGACTACTGAGTCGCAAAGTTGCGACATGGTGGAATGAGAAGTTTCTTTCTCTGCTGCTCGCCGAGTTTCCTCATAAAAATGTTCAAGCCTTCAATTTGCGTGGATCGTGCAAGAGATCACTGTACAACAGCAAAATACCACCATTGTCAAGAACTAATGGGTTCATCTATCCGGATCTGTCTGATTTGCCGTCGCTAGATCCGATAAATGAACGTCTAATATCTCATCGCTTGCCATTCATACGAAATCGACGACTGAGAGCTGAAGACTACGCTCAAGTTTTTATAAGAGTCACGCGAGTAAAGTTGCCCTACGCCTTTTACATCAGCGGCTCTTTGAAAATGATAGCCTCCCGTCATATTTATACATTTTCCTGATCCTACTAACCATACTTAGCAATATATTCTTGAGACAAATTTTAAACAGAAAGTTCCATTCTTCTGAGACTAGAACTGGCCAAGTTATGAATCTCTGCATATCACTATTTTAGACCACTTGATTGACCACCTCGAGGAAAATCGACCAATCAGCACACGACGTTTCTTCGAGGTGCACGCTGTTTGGCCTAAAATAATGGAACTCAAAGGTTCATATTGGGCCGTATAAGAGGGGAACATTTTTTCTTTCAAATGTAAATGTAATTTTCAAGAATATTTTACTTAATTTGAATGATAGGACCGGGGAACTGCATAAAAATGTAGAGTTCGCAATTTTGTTAGAAGTAAATTTTTTCTCGCACAATATGAAATAAAATTATTTGCGTCATTTAGAGATTGTTTCCCTTTGGAAGTGCTATATGCTTATAACGTTGTTCCGTTAAGGTATGTGACTACCCTAAATTCCTCGTTTTGCTGAAAATTTTCGAAATTTGTTTTATTTGTCCATTTTATAGGCCATACATGTAGGTTTATAAAAATACTTTATTTTTGTTTCTACTATAATTACAAGTAAATTATAACATTAATAATAAACCGGAAGTGACAATTCTGATATCGGAAGTGGCAATTTAAAGAGCCTTAAAAATACAAACAATTAGTTTGAACAACTATTTTTAATTCTAAAGCAATATATTGCCTAAAAATATAGATTTAAGCTTTCATTTCTTATTTTTATTGTTTTATTGGTTTTTGGTGACGCTTTTTTAAAACAAATACAACACAACAGTAATTACAACAGTAAAAATTATTTTTTGGGCCTCAAATTGCAGTTTTATAATTTAATTCCATTTATTTTGAACTGCTACCTGTTCTCAAGTGTTTTGAAATGTAAATTTATCCAAAGATGTTTAAAAATTACATGGGAATTGACGAAAAGCTAATTCAGATATCGAGGCGCCATTCATTCTCTACTACAATAAATTATTCAGAAAAAACCTAAAAAGCTAAAAGAACACAAAAGTCGTTTAAAATCAAGTGTAAGAGGGTTTGACTTGTAAATATGGCGAGTTTTAAGATTCGAAGGTGTGTACAAAATTTTGTGTACTCTATGAAAATCTTTAAAATTGTTTTCTGAGAAATTGCGTTTTTCTATATTTTTCTCAATATTCAAATGAAATTAGGCCAAAATGTTTTATTTGTTTCTAGCTATGTTTTGAACTAGAATCTAAGCTTTCTGACTATATTTATTTATTTTATTGACTTTTTAGTGAGAAAAATCGATGATTTTTTTAAAAAAATTCGAGTTTGTTCACAAAGTTTGTAATATCTCCAAAACTTTTCGAGGTATTAAAAATATTTTAGTTCATAACACAGATAAACATGTTAGCTATACACTGTGGAAATATTGATGAAATATATTCTATAGAACTTATTATAGGAGGTTTGGCGTAAGTGCAAATTTTAACTAACATTTTGCTAAAAATTGCCTATATTTTAAAAGTCAATGAAATTTCCACTGAAATTGCATTGGAATTCTTAGTTTTATAACTCATTTTAATTAAAAACATGAATGTTTCATTAAAAATTTCAAAATTTCAAAAAAAGTGCCCCGAAGGTAGTCACATATTAAGTGAAGTGTAGAGGCAGTCGAAGAAGATTGTAGTCGTTAAAGTCCAACACATTTTAATACATATCGAAATTAGCAAGATTAAATTAGTTATAGAGTACTCAATAATAGATTAAACTTTCAAAAGATTATGGGAAAATTAAAGCCCTGGCCAGGAGTAGGAATTATGACTTGCTCCGTGCGTTACATGACTACGAAAGAGGAAATTACACAGATGCGGAAAGTTTTTATAATGCCAAATAGGTAAAAATACCGAAGTTGAAGATCTCGAAGTATTGGGACTCTTGCGAGTCTAGTTACAACAGAAGTGTTTTAATCATAGGATTGAAGTAGACATAATTCGTTCGTAATTAAAAAATAACTGTCATTAAAAAGGATTTATTTTATAGATGGGAAAATTTCTAAGTCATTACATGCTTATCTGGCTTGAATTGAAAGGTTGGCAGTGGGGATTGAAATAAACAGATTTTGTTATTTAATGTACGGTCGGACGAGAAGCGTTTCAAGTGGTAGAGCTTAAGCTCTCATTCATGATTGTTTGCATTGTGATGTATTTCAGTATAGCATGAATCGTGGAGCCTTCTTTATCAAAAATAATATGTTATTAGACATCTTCCACAGCACGGACATGTAAAACAAACACATACACTTACGTCAGTGACTGGCAACGAATTCCATCTTCAATCATCATTATTCTTCTCTTGCCAGGCAACGTTAGCAAAAGACAAACATATCGTTGCCACACTATTTTTATAACCTTTAGAAAAGAATTAATGCCAAACGATTTTTTAATTAATTAATGTTACAGCCATGATGTATTTTTAAATAAATTTCTTTTATGGCCAAACGATTTTTTTATCTAATTAATTTCTTTTCTTTAAATATTTTGATAATTCTACAAATCTATATTTTTTTATTCGTTATGAATATTACAGCTTGTTTAGATAATTCTAATACGCATAATTCTAAAATTTGAGCGCATGATAATACACGTAGCTCTGCACTGCGTGTTTAGGACGAAAGTCTCTCCTTTAACCCTTTATTTACTGAATTTACCTACTAGCAACTTTTTAATTTTTTTTAATCATTAGATAATTTTTGTATGTAGAATAACCCTGGGAATGCGGAAAACACTTTTTAATTAATTAAAATTACTTAATAATTTAATTAATAATTGAAAAATTTTACTTTCTGCCTTCAGCTGCCATTTACTGCTTGTTATTGAAATTCCATTCTCCGTGTTCTTGTGAATACTGTCAGGAAAAACAGCCGTATTGCGAAGGTGTGAACGTTCAAAGTACCGTCAGTAGATAAAGGGTTAACGTTTCGGCTGATGTGGTACTCAGTACTAGCCAGCCGAAACCACTTACCCAATTACACTTAGTCAAATAGCATCTTTCTGCTAGATATATTGCTTGCATCTGCATGAGATGCTTCTCAGAGAAATCCTTGCTCGTGTAACCTCGAGTAGATAAATGAAATTTTCTATGCAGTCTTGATACCAAATTTATATTCTTATTAAATCTCGAATTCAATCAGCCAGAGGGATGGAGACAAAACACATACTTGCTTCACTTTACGAAACTCACAATCACAACATAAAACGCGCCATATTGTTACCGAGCGAAGTGAGGTCCTGTTTTAACTCGACCGTTCGGCTTTTCGTCTGTCTGTAAATTCGTTTGTTACGCAGTCACTACCAAACGAGGTGTTCGATTTTCCCGAATTTGGCCTGAATGTTTCTTGAAGTCCTTAAAAAAGACGTGTTGCAAGGATTTTTAGTTTTTGAATTCATTTCAAGATGGTGGCCATTTTAATGTTTCCGTCCAAAAGCAGACATTTATTTGCAATTTTGTGAATATTAAAATTAAAAACTAGTGTAAATAATTCGGATTCGGAAAAAAACATATAACCTTCAAAGACTGCGATGAAGATAAATTTTTTAGAGGGGGCGCAAGTTCTACTGTTAAAAGAACTACTAATGTAAGTACGAGATAAAGTAGAAGCAAAAAAACACCCGTTGCACAACATGCAATTTCATTTTCATATCCACATTCATTACAACAAATTCGAAAATAATATATCTGTTACCGCTAAAGCTCGAAAGCCGTTAATGTGCACATTACCTAGCTAATCTGCAAATTAACTGATCTGCACCGTTAACGTGCGGATTAAGAATTTTCCGCATTTTACCTAGGTAATGTGCACATTAACGGCTTCCGTATGGCTAAAGTTCAAAAGTGTATTTCTCTCATTTCCTTTCCCTACACCTTCCCCCTCTCCCTCCACTTTTAGCTTGGTTTCGCCTGTTTCGCTCATTTCCTTTTCCTGCACTTTCCCCCTCTCCCTCCACTTTTAGTTTGGTTTCGCCAGCAAGAAAACAATCCCTTGGTACTGGGCAGGGTTTCAGAAAATGTGAATACAAATCTAAATGCACCACAAATAGGTGCGCTTGTCGCAAAAACCAATTGCTATGTAATTCAAAGTGTCACCGATCTTTAGATTGCACCAATAAGTAAGCATAATTTTATAACGTGTTTTGCATATTCATTTCCTTAATTGCAATAATATTTTAAGCCTTTTGATTCTTTCTATTATAGTCTTTTAATCGATTGATGATTGATTTTATCAGCTAATTTGTTGATTGTTTGATTGTATTAACTTGATTCTTTAAATATCGAAAAATAAATAAATAACATTATGTTAATTTAAGCGTACAGAAACGTTGTTGTTGTTCCAGCAAAGATCTTATTTTCACTTTAACGAGTGCCTAGTAGGTAATGTGCATATTATCTAGGTAATTTGCAGATTACCTAGGTAATTTGAGAAATGAAATAATTTTC
>BGPR01006002.1:59110-84055 GCA_013235015.1 Araneus ventricosus | reverse complement strand
ATGACGAAGCCGAATAAGGAACGCGCTTTATTGTGAAGGTAGATAGAAAGTCGAGGAAACACTCTCACAGTTTATTTGTCTCTTCAATCTAAGCCGAAACCAAATAAGAAACGCGCCATTTCATGAAGGTAGAATAGAAAGTGGAGGCAGAACAACTCCCAGTTTCTTTCTGTCTTCGCTCTATGCCGAAGCCAAATAAGAAACGCGCGATTTTGTGAAAGTAGACAAGAAAGTCGAGGAAGAAATCTTATTACTTTTTGTATGAACAAAATAGTGATCTGTTAGTACGAAAGTATCTCTTTTTTCAGAAAAATGCAGAGGGGAAAAATGGCAAGGAGATTCAAACCTCTAGTCCTAACTATCGGAGTATGATATTGTTTTGGGATTGATTCTACCGGCTTGATTTCATCAGCCATTACATTCTTTGCGAAACTATTTTCACATTACGTAATTCTTAGAAAGAGTGCTATTCTAAGATATTATCATCTTAATAAAAGTGAAAGTGAAAATACTGCTTTGGAATTAAAATCACGCAAATGAAAGATTTATGATTAGTATAAAAATTTTTGGTTAGATTAAACTTTCTTAACTCTGCTGACTGGTACGTCGTATAATGTGCGCTACAATTCAACGATCACGAGATTGAGGTGTAGGAAATCCAGTTAACGAAGAGGATAGCAGCTACAATTCGGGCACAAATGTGTATATTACTCATCCATTCAAACCCATAATCTTATTACACTGTGAAAAATAAAGTTTTATATAAGTAAATAAGCACAGAGTTGGAAAAAATGTGATTATGTATAAAGTGCTCCAACCTGATTTGAGTGTTCTAAAAAGTTACCTGTCCGCAAAGGGTTAAAATGAAGATTTTTCAATTATCACATTCGAGTCGCAATCATAAAGAACAAGTGAAAGATTGTGTTTTTAAAACAGTAGTGTTTTACGTACGGTACGGTTTTAAGACGGTGCAGAATACTACACTAGTAAAGGGCTAATGAAGTCAAATTTGGTAATGTTTAGAATTCAAGGAACCTTCCATAGGCTAGGAATTCCTGATTTGTTCAAGTAGAGGTTTGTTGGAAAATATTTTGCGCTACTAGTTATCAGTCTCAATAGCTTTTTGAATAATTTGTAACTTTAAAAGGATGTAATACAGAGAGAATGGAACATTTCTTCGATGTGTCTCTAAGAGTAATTTTTGACACTGGGATCTACACGGAGCGATTGGAGATGCTCGAAAAAGGTCCCTTCATGGCAGTATCCGTAAAATAACACGTAACAAAGACCCTTATCTGCTTTTGAAATCCCCTCGAATTTAAAAAGATATGCTACTTCTGAAGAAAAGGTACCTTTACTTACCTACCGGAACTAATGTGCCGACACAAACTGTGCTAAATCACCTTCATCATAATGGTTCATATGCACGAAGATCTTTTGTTAGAGTTTATTTAACCATATCGCATTTAAGACGATAAGACCTTTTTGTGAAAATATCACATTTGGTATAACATAAAATGTGGTCAATTATTTTTTCACAGACGGGTAAGTTTTTGTTTGGAGCATTTTTAATCGAATTACCTTTATGTGGAAAGAACGTTGTTCTAGAAATAATCCGAATTTTGTGCTTGAATGTTAAAAGAAAAAAATAAAGGCTGTGGACTAATGATTAGGAAAGGAATAAGTTCAGATAAATTATACAGAGCTTTGTATCATCCAGAATGGTTATTTAATGGGTTCAGGATGATTATCTTAAATATTTTGCTTTACTTTAAGCTGGCGCCATCGATTATACGTTCATGGAGGACTACGCTCTATATCATCAAGCTCGAAATGTCGTAAGTTTATAGGTTTTTGGTTCAGGGTAGGAAGAGTATGTAGTGGCCAGGACATAACCAACCACCAGACATAAATCCAATAGATTATTAGAGATATGGGATAAAGAGTCTCAGACTTTACCGGACTAGGACAAACCGTTTTATCTTTTGCGGGATACCCGTTTTTACATGAACACCTACTTGATCGGTGTCGCATGTCATACTTTCGGCTCTTTTGTGCCCGTACGTTATTTAAATCCATAATTAAGTTAACGTAACAATTAATTTTAAATACAAAAGTCACCTGGACACACTTAAATGTCTCAAGTATCTTTTACCATCTTAAGCAGATTAAAATAATAAAAGATATTTCCAATGGGTGGTGGCATTTTACCTTTTCATGTTCACTACATGATTCGTTTCGAAAATAGCTAACTTTATTTCAAACATGAGTATTAGACATGTAGCTGATCATAAATATGTAAAGGAAATAAATTCAGCATTTTTTATTTTTAAGAAATATGTGATTTCACAGTGAAACCAATGAAAGGTAACGGGCTATATTTCCTCCGAATAAGTTATCATCGAAATGCAGTTTAAATTATGTATTTAATTTGCAAGTATAGGTGAGGATATCCATATTCAACCTTCATAAAATTAAATATTAATTTCGAAGATTCAATTTTAAAGAATATCAAATTGTGATAGAACCCTCGTCATTTTGTTTCTCTTAGAGATCAAAAGCAATTTAGCTCTTGCAATGCCGAAATCTTTCTGAATACTAACGGTATTGAACTGGAATTTTTATATAAGTTGGCCTATATGTCTAGCTCTTAAGTTATGAAGGAAATATTGCTCTATGTTTCGACCATGCGTAGTAAAAAAATGCTCAATGTGCGGTTTCACTGCGAAACCAATAAGCGCGAAAGGGTTAATTAGGAGAAATAAAGACGTAAGACAAGGGGTTAGCATGAAATCCAGCTTAGTAAAAAGTAAAGGGAGAACAAATTTATGGGCTAATCATCATGACTGATTAGTCAGAGATTTTCGACAAACGCAACCAATGTGAATCGATGTATTTACCACTGGTAAATTCTAACGGTTAATAGAACGGTATTACTAAATGGCAATCAGGGATAATCTGCATGAAGAACTTTCAATATTCACGTTATATAAATCACTGTTGTGATAAAGAAACTCATGAATCGAGGTTTTAAAATCACATTAGAATTATGGCAACCACGTGAAAAATTAACAATTCGGTGTAACATCCCTACTAGCACAAGAAACCCTAAAATATTCATACAATATTTCTACAATGTTGTGCGGCATGCGGAATATTATAGGAAAATTGTTTAGATATCGTAGAATATCTTGTGCTAATAGGGATCAATTTGGACGGAATAAAAAAACATAAAATAAGCGCAGTTCGGGTCCGCGCCATAGATTTTTCGTGGAAACATCGGGATAAAAAATAAAACAAGTGTTTCGTATTAATATGTAATTTAATTATTATCTCTTTAATACAATATTTACAGAGAGTAGTATAATGGTTACAGAATAGATAAATCACAAGCTAACCACAGACTCTTTCTACATGCGATAAATTTGTTATTTATCTATTCTTTAACCATTATGCTACTATGTGTGAATATTGTATTAAAGAGATTGATAATTAAATTACATATTAATACGAAATACTTGTTTTATGATTTTATCCAGACGTTTTCACAAAAAATCTACGGCGCGAACCCGAACTGCGCCTTTGTTAAGTTTTATTTAGAGTAGATTTTAATGGTGCCATCTGTTAACAGTATATAGAACTGCATTTCCCGTATGCGCAGTAAAACATTATTTACTACAAATGCTCATATTTCCCGTAATATTCAAATTTTAGAAAACTCTGCATGTTAAAATAAAAAACATGCGGAGTTTGAAATGTTCACTTTAATACCGATTTTTACTTATGTTCTGATAAATATTTTTATTTTCTCACTTTGGGTCCTAGTAATACTCCTCAAGCTCTATACAATAACACCAGAATCAACCTCCTAGCTGTTGGAAGCCGTTGAAATAACAGACATACGATAGATACACTTTCTTTATTGAAAGTCATAGTGAAATAAGTATAACGTTCAGTAGAATAGTTTGTCTACGAAAACATAAAGTTTAAACACAACTACTCGAGTTAACTGATTCATAATTTACTAAACATCACAGTAGATGAGTAGAGAGCATCTTATTACACTTAACACATCATGCTGCATCGGCATCACAAAATAGAAGGTAGAGAGAGTGCCAGAGAGATACAGTAAAACCAAGTAGACCTTATATATCTGCTGTGACGTAAAAAACGTCATAGGCAGCTGACGTAGGAAATCGGAATAATATGCTGATGCCAACACTAGCTAAACGCGTTTCCACGCTACACTTATATATAACCTTACATAACGCTAATTCTTAACAATCACACGCATGCGCCTACACTGGTACGATGACGTCACAGGCAAAACAAATACTATGCGACAAACTCTTACAGATAGGATCTATCTGCTGTGAGGTCAACCATTTTTTTCGCATTATTAGTCTCGTAGTTATTAGCCATTCAAATCTGACGGTATTTTGTCACACAAGAAAGTTCGACCGACTATAACTGTAACGAGTGGAAAGACGTTTTCACGTCAAAAAAGTCTTAAGGATTTGTGTTTCTATTTATTCTTTATATGTTGTCTTATACTTGTGTCATTTCTCTGTTATGTTAATCTTTGATTGTTAATCTTAGAATGAAGTCTATAAATTAACAAACACATAGCTATTCAAAGACAAAGACATATATGATAAAAGTAGTGACATTTGGCTCAGAACTCATCATCATAATTTATCATTTATACGTTCATTAAGTTGTAATATGGGCATTTATGTCTTTTTTTAACTTTCGGGTGCACTTACAATTCGTATTTAATAAATATCAGAAATTTGACTAAATTATTATAAAACGGCGTATCTGTCCATTTTATTGTTCTATTTAGACCTTTTTTGCATCAATCATTACAAAATGCTTTTAAATGAAAATCATGGAGAATTAGCTTTCGTTTCACCGCCAAGTCCTTTTCTGATTAAAGTTCTATTATAGTTTCATTCTAATCAGTTGTAATTTTTTACACACAAAAAACTGGAGCATTTTGCCTTTGACTTTCTCATAGACGAAGATATCCTATTAGCGCAAGATATTGTACGATATTTCCACAATATTGCTAAGATATTCTGAACGCCGCGCAACATAGTCAAGATGTCGCATGAATATTGTAGGGGTTCTTGTGCTAATAGGATATCATAAAATAAGGTTACAAATTTTTTCCATGAAATGTATTGCTCATACCAAAGAGAATAGATGGCGATAGTGTTTCATTGGAGTTAAAGTTATTATATTATTTATTCTGTCTGGAACAATCAATTCATATGTATTTGGATTCCATTAAAATTGTCTAACAGACTGGGTGAATGGTCCAAGGAAGAAGTACTATCAGTAATTCATTTCTTGGGTGTGAAAGGTATAAACGCTATCTGAAATAGATTGCGAAATTACTGCAGAATACGGTACTGTTGTTATGTTTGTAGACTTGTAAGGAAATTACGTCAAAATTTTCATAATAAAGGATCAGCGTTTCAGAGAGGGATGAGACCCTCCTTCAGCGAGTCATATTGATGATCCTGATTCAGCAATAAAGCAAAAAGAAAGACGATTGACTCTTAATCACTTATCGAAATATAATATCATATTGCTACTTCTCCAGAGAATTCGGTCGAAGACCACGTACAGCTCGTATGTACCACGCGAAATCTCTTGGATTCCTGGCACTTTGAAATTCACACACATCCTCCCTATAGTCCTGATTTAGCCACTTTTTAATTTCATTTATTCCTCAAGCTTAAAAAACATCTTTGAGCATAACATTTTCTCTGAGATTATGTCTTTTTACAAGCCATCAACAATTGGCTTCATCAGGATGGAATTTTCTATTAGCAAGGTTTAGATTCATTAATTTATCAGTTTGATAAATGCCTCAACGAACAAGGCGATTATATTAAAAAATAAGGTACATATGCACCTTCATGTAGAATGCAATTTTTTCATTGTATATTCAAATTTCTCTAAATAAAGAAATGGGAAACCTTACTATCTTATTTCCCCTGTACTTCTACTATTTGGCACTTTTCGTACTTTTCTTGCCGTATACCAAAGAGAATCGAATATGCTTTTTGAAACAGTATCTCTTTCCATTGATTTCAGATACATCTAAAATTGTAGTATAAAGACCACAGGTCATTTACAATTCTTCTAGTTCATAGTGTTTTTGAGTTAGTGTGTTCCCGTACACGAAGATGGACAAGAAGTTATAGGCAAGACAGTTTTTCCAATGGTGTTGATCTACGAAAACTTGACACAAATTTATCACGCAAAAAACACATGCCAAATTTATTATTATTTTTTAGATTACACCGTTTCTCAGTCATACAGATAGACAAACAGAATACCATAAATGTGCGTTATGGACCCAAGGAGATATAAAATTCAAGATTTAAATTTTTAGCGATCGTTTTGTTTTCTTTTTGTATTTTCTGGGGTTTTTTCCTCTTCGAACTGTAAAAATTTCCCTTATTAACAGAAAAAAACATTTTTTCTAAAAGATGCTTTTGAAAAAACTATTATTATATTTAGGAATTAAAATATAAACATAACGTTAATATTAGGGAAGAAATGTGAAAAAAGGAGCATTAGTCTCCAATTTCCGTTGGACTAACTAGAAAAACGCATTATTTTATTATTTATTATTATAATATTAGTTACTAGCAGTACGCGCACGGCGATGCCCGTGGAATCAGGACTTAAACAAAATAAAAAAAAAATCGCCCACAATGACACGAAAAAGTTTTCAAAACAAAATCAAAACAAAAGATACACATTATAGATTTTCCGGCTTATTTTTTCCGCGATAATAACATGTAGAAAAACAGTACAGAGTACATTAATCCAAAACAATATAAAAAAAATTGTTGCCCGTGGAATCAGGACTTCAACAAAATGAAAAAAAAAAAAAAAAATTCTTAGAACATGACAAAAAGCTCCGAAGGTTATGACGTCACCTGACCCTTCATCCAATCAAATTGAAAGCTGCGTTCCGAAAGACGCTGAAGGAATTTCGCTCGACAAAAATAACTTTCATCTGCCCAGGAATAATTTAATTTAAAAAAAACGGGAAAAGATATTTTAACCGTTCTTGTTTTAAATCAGAGAGAACCGTTCTAGTTATAAGCTGAATAAAATTGAAAATAATAGTGTTATTAGAAAGTCGGATGCAACAAATTTAAAGTCAAAACTAACATCTTGATGCCAAAACTGAGTATTTTTTAAAAATTTCTCAAAATTGAGTAAATTGCGTTAGAAATTCAAACCTAACTTCATTAGAACGGAAATCGCGTGCTCTTTCCGATGGTGTATCTATTTTTGTCGTACAGTTATTTGAAATCATTCTATTGAGAAATAACCGCCAAAAATCAAACAAAACAACACAAAACATTAAATAAAAAAAAATCTAGATTAAAATTTAAAATTTCGGCTTCGAGGTGCATTCAGTCACCATTACGACTACCTGTGTACCAAATTTCATGGCTGTAAGTGCGATAGATTCGTCTGGACATCGCAGACAAACACACACACACGCACGCACGCACGCACACAAACATTGCCTATTATAAGTATAGATAACCATTATTATTATTATTTAGTAACTCTTGTACACTTTATATGTATGCTTATATGAATATAATTTCGTACATAGTACGAAATTCATGTATTATTTTGTGAAACAGCGCAATTATATGAAATATAATTTGTTAGGCGTTTTTACATCAAAACCAAAATAAAAATGTCAGGAAGATTTGAAAGAGAATAATAATTTGTGAACAAAAGACGGAATTAAAAATTTCACAAACCAGTTCATCCAAAATCAGAAACTGAAAATCTGCAGAGTAGTATTTTTTCCAATTTCTACCTATGTAAATAATTAAGTCAGATTTTTACCTATGTAGATAATTAGTTAGTTTTCACTAACACGTTCTTTTTCTTTACAAGCAAGTTTATGGAATTCAATATGTTTTTATTTTTAAATAAATGTCATATTTATTACTGAATACACTTCAGAATTAGAATTATCTCAGACAACTGATATTAGAAATTTAAGAAATAAAAAAACTCCCAAAATTTCTAAATTTGCTTTTATTTCAGTTACACTTCAAAAGAAATGAAAATATCTTAACATAAGCAATCGAAAAATAAGAATTTTTTTCTGCAAAACAAGATACTGTTACTTTTTTTTAAATACTTCCAATAATAATAAATATTGTCTTCTTGTATGACATCTGAAGTTTTGAAAGCCTAACATTTGCAAATTTTAAAACACGACTTTGTCAAGAGAGCTGAAATATAACATATAGTTTGATACAGTTTAGTATAGTTTTTTATCCTTTAAAATTTACTATTATTAATATGTTTCAAGTGCTTAATACTTTTAGACTTGCTTTATTTTTTAAATTCTGTTATGTTCTTAGATTTTATTCTCTCTAAATTCTATTCTTAGATTTAATACTTTCTAAATTCTGTTATATTCTTAGATTTCATACTTTCTAAAATCATTTATTCTATTTAAATTGTTATATATTTTCTTGATGCTGTTGGAAACTATAAGAGACGGAGGGTCTGCCGTATCTCATTGACTTGTCTTGTCTTAGTGGACTTTCGTTCGATTGTTTGCAAATTGCCCGCATATCGTGGTCAGGTTCTTCATTACGGATATGGTTTGGCAGCGTATTATTTACAGATTTAATGCAATGCAGCTAAAGGAACACGATAAGCAAAGAAATAGTGATAAAAATCTCAAACCTCCAACACAAAATTTAGCAAAAACACAAACAATCATTTTCTATAGCAAAATACAGGAAGAATATGTCTTTAATTAAATTCGGATTCTTAGTTATATTTTTCAGATATAAACTGGGGCATTTTTATTGTAAAATATTTGAGAGGCATATTTGACACTATTGTAGTAACACAATCAGTGAAGAATATCCTGTTCACATCAGGTACCCTAAAGGATTAAATATTAACTCTCTAAGTGTTTGAGACGTATTTTTCCGTTTTCCTGGTTTAATTTAAATACCAATAATTCATTTGTTTGAGTATAATACAAGAGACAAGTATTTCTCATACAAGAGGATGTACAAAAAGACAAACTGTCTTTAATATATAAAATTTTTTTAACAAAAATCTGACACATATGTATTGATGTAGTTGGAAAACCACATATTAAATTTTGATTTTCCAGATTATTTCGTAGACGAGTTATCCTCCTCGAATATGGGCAGACAAACAGAATTTCATAAATATACTTTTTGAACCAAAGATCTAAAATGCGAAATTGAAATTTTTGACAATAACATTATTTTCTATTTGTATTTTTTCAAAAATATAAAATTAATCTCTAATAACAGAAAAAATATCCTAAACGATTCTCCTGAAAAAATTAATTGTTGCGCTATATTTCATGGCAGTCAACGTGGTAATAACATTTAGAGTTAAGTTATAAATAAAACATTAATATCAAATATCACAGCAGAAATGTGAAGAGAAGTCTGTTGCAATGTTCGTTTTAAGGGATAAAATAAACTGTGATTTTATTGTTCAGAAATTCCTATATATGTTGTTATATGTTGCTTTCATTGTACGAAATTCTAGTATTATTTTGTTAAACAGCACAATCATGAAATATAATTTATTTATATATTTTTAGATTAAAATCAAAATGAAAATGTCATGAAGTTTCGAACGAGACTGAAAATTTGTAAAACAAAAGAGAAATTTCATCAAATATATGAAACTTGAGACTGCAGAGCAATAAGAAATTGTTTTCAATTTTTATGAATGTAAATGACTAAGTTACACCCAATTGTTTCACTAAAAAATATCTTTTTCTTTAAAGTGAAGTTCATGGCATTCATATTTTTATTGTTAAATACATAGCCTATCTTATACTAAATTCCCTTCAGGATAGCAAATATTCCGGACAATTTATATCAGAAATACGAAAAAAGCAATAAATCCAAATTCCAATTTTTTTTTTTTTTTTCTAATTTTCTTTTTTTTTATTTGACTTGAAGTTGAGAAGACACTGTCCAAAATGAGTAAGTCCGCTGTCCTTCTACTCTTAACCTGGAAATGAAAATGAGAATACTTTATTACAAATAAGCGAAAAGTAAGAATATTTTCAATGAAGTTTGGTAATTGTTAATTTAATGAAATGCTTCCACTAGTAATAAGTATGGTTTGCTTTCATAAAATCTGCACTTTTGAAAAATGGCTTATTATTTGCATATTTTTTAAAAACGGTCTTCTCAAGAGAACTGGAATTTCATATATAGTTCTGCGCCATATTTTTCACAGACTTAAAGTAATTCAAATAAAGTAACACACAATAAGCGGAAAAAAATTATGATGAAAACTTGAAACCTCAAAGTCATCATTAATCAGAAATATAAGCAATTAATACCTTGCACAAAATTAGAAAGTTCATTTCTTTATCTAAATTTGGAATCTTCGTAAAATTTTCCTGAAGTCTGCTGGAGTATTTCTGAAGCCAAAAATTTAACAAGTATTATACAATACTAGTGCATTAATACAATCAGATAAGATTACCATGTTCACGTGTGGCGCCAATCTACTTAAGCATTAAAATGTTTACCAAAGCTTCTGGAATGTTTTTCCGAAGAAATTTTAACAATTCTTTAAATATTCACTGTGGAATAAGATGTATTTTACAAAAAAAAATTGAATACACAACATTTTGAATTACTTCATTCTAATTGGATTTGGTTAATATACGTTTAAAACGTCGTCAAATATTCAAATTGAGTGTGAGATGAGTGTTCAATTATTTTTTCCATCAAATAAAAATAAAATAAAAAATAAATTTAGGAAAAAGCATTGACAAAGTCCCCAAGCCCCAACCACTGAACCGATATTGACAAATTTCATTTCATATGGAAGATACGGAAGCTTATGACCCCTCGATATGCCATCAAGGGTCGCCTGCCAACCACCAACTCCATTTTCGTGAGAAATCGAAAAATGAAAATTTGGTAGAGTCCCTCAGTCACTATAACCGCCAATTCGCCAATTTATTCGCCAAGTTGAAAGTTTATCCACAGGCCATTAATATTATGGGCGATCATCCGCTCGCAGAAGGCAGCTAGTAAATGTAAAGATATTTTTGGGTTAGCCTTGTAAAGACCAATATGCAGGCAGATAGGTAGATGCCGTATCTGCGGTTTCTTGAGGAAACCCGTTAATTTATCTAGACTTCAATTACATGTAATTTTTGTTCTGATTCTAAGGCTCTACTGAAGATTCCCAAAAAAACCTTTCATAGCAGCCTAGTGGTGCAAATTTTCGTCTCCCCTAGTCACAATAAGGCATGAAAAATATCTACAATAGAATCTTCCTACAACGAAGTCTCCCTACAACGAAGTCTCGATACAGCGAATTTCTCCCTATAACGAAATTTTTAATCGGAATGTTAAAAAACATTCAAAATATGTTCCATAAAACGAAGTGGTTGTCTCCCTATAACGAATTTTTTCAGACGTTTATCTTTTCGATTTTTGTAATTTTTTAAGAAAGTTGCTAATTTCTGTGCAAACAAATCGCTCACACGTGCAACCACTCGCATTGTTCATTCCAGCGATAACGTCTCACTACAAAAACGTTAGCTTTTAAAGGAGACAAATGTTTCGGAGGAAAGAAAAGCAAACAAAGATTCCCAATTTTGTTATGTGCCAACATGATTGGAGAGGAAAAAGTTAAAGATGCTTGTTTTTGGCTTAAGTAAATCTCCAAGGTGCTTCAAAGGAATAAAATCTTTAGAGGAATTCAACAAAAAAATCGTGGATGACGTCCGAAATTTTTGACAGATGTTTCAAAGCATTGGACAAGCAAATGGGACAACAACACCTTAAAATTGCTTAATTAATCGACAATTATCCAATTCATTCAAAAGATTGTGGAGAAAAGCTAAAAAATGTTAGCGTCATTTTCTTTCCTCCTAACTGCACAAAAATTTGCAGCCCCTGGATCTCGGAATAATTAAAAATTTAAAAATGCACTATAGGAAAAGAATCTTGAAAGAAACGATCAGTGCAATTGAAAAAAATGAAACAGTTCAAGAAAACATCGATCTTCGAAGAGCAATTGCAAAACTTTATAAAGTATGGAAATTTGATGCAACTGCTAAAACAATCCGTAAAAGAGGAGGCTTCAAAAATCAGACAGATGACAGTGATTCCGACGATGAAGATGCGATTTTGGCCGACTTGAAATAAAAAAGGAAAACATTAGAAGGGAATGGAAGAATAACAGATGATGCAACTCTCTCCGACATTTTAGAAGTGGACGCAGAAATATTAACTGCTTCATATCCTACAGATGAAGAGATTTTGAAAAGTTTAATGGACAACAATAAAGGCCAGGAAAATGACAGTTATTCTAAAAATGAAGACGTGATACATCCAAAACCACATCGGACCGAAATGCTACAATCATTCGAAACCATTAAAAGAGGTTTCCAAATGGAAGAAAATGTGCCCGACTCTATTTTTAGCTCACTCATAAAATGTGAAACTTTTTATGAAAATTTAACATCACGAAATGCAAAGCAATGTAAAATAACGGAATTTTTCAAGTAAAATAAACGTAAATACATACTAGTACATATTATTCTCTAAATTTGTGAATTGTACCTTTGAGCATTGACACTTTTCAGCATTTTATTTATACAATAAAAATTAGTATAATTTTAACAAATTTATAATATATATTACTTCATTTTTAATTGAAAGTCATAATTAAATACTTTTGAACTTATCGCACCTAATAAAAGGTTTGTAACATTTACTTAAATAACTGCAAAAATCTCTAATCTCCGTATTACGAAATTTTCTCTATAGCGAATTTTTCAACTGGAACCAAGCGATTTCGTTATAGGGAGACTCCACTCTGCTACTACAGTAAAATCTGTTTACATAACGATGACGTTAGTCGTGAAATACGATTACTTTATTTATTTCCTCAAATCCGTTGCAATTCTTTTCAAACAATTGGATAATGTTTCTCGTTATAATAATTATAGTACTGAAGTATTATAAGTTTAAGGACAAATTTATTGTTTAGCTTAAGCAATATTTTAGAATGAAGTCTATTAAAGTATAGATATCCAGAAGGATTACTGAAATATTTCCTCACCAGAAGCTTCATGCTTCTCGTCATGGTCATCCCTTTTCTGCTGATGGATTAACCTCCTCTATACTGAAGGAGAAATTTATAGTAAAATAAATTATCATAACGATGACGTTAGTCGTGAAATACGATTACTTTATTTGTTTCCTCAAATCCGTTGCAATTCTTTTCAAACAATTGGCTAATTTTTTCGTTGTAATAATTATAAAACGCAATCAACAAAAAGCATGTATTTTTAAACAAACAAAGCAATTTGTGCATGAATTAAAGAATATTTCAAATTAAAACGAAAAAAAACTAGAATTTTGAATAAATTCATTACTGAAAACTCTTTCAGAGTGTTTTCTTGAATAACATTGATTAGCACTAGAAATTCTTCTATGGTTATGTCACTGTTTTACGAATGAATATTCTAGTAGAACTTTGAATATAAACACACAAATTTCTCAATTAAATTTAATGATTGAACACTGTATTGAGAAATCAGGGAGAAGATGGTGCATAAACAAATGGAAAATTTGATTTCGCAGAATAACTGCTTTATTTTGCTGATATTTTGCTTTAATTATCTACATTATTTCATACTTTTAGACAATAATTTAGTGAAAAACATGTTTACAAATTAATTTAGGTAATTTTAGCAATCGTATTTTCTAACTTATATTCTAAGAACTACTGTGCATGTAATGACTATTTTAAAATACGGGATAAAATTAATTATAATAATAAAAAATAATTTGCATTATTTTGGTTATACCTTACCAGATAAATATTAAAACTGTAATATAGTAATTTGAAAGTAAGAGGGTAAAAGTTCTGGAATGAAGACAAATAATTTTTTACTTTCTCGTATACGAAGTGTACAAAGATAAAGTATTGTAATCGTCAAAAAATTCGATACTCGAGATTTTGATGAATTTCCACGTTTTAGACCTCCCTGAGACCGAAAAACACAACTTTTGAATTATATCTATCTGTCTGTGAACACGATAACTCGAAAATTATTAGAGCTACGGGGATGAAATTTGGTATGTGAACTTGACACATAATTTGTAGGTTTCTACTAAATTGTGTACAAAATCTGTCAATAGGAAGTCTGTCTGTCCGCGTTCATGTGAATACTATAACTCAAAATCTTCAATAGCTAGATAGATATAATTTGGTACACAGTAGGGCAGGCCGAAAAAGTCGAAGTATCTTAGATCTTTTTGCGGCAGTGCGGAAAAGTTGAGAACTCCCATCATTAAAAAGTGTGAGAACTCTTATAACTCTGAAGTGATATCTTCTGTCGCCTCAATTGGCAGAAAGTTGTGAAAATTGGATTATAAATGGTCAAAATTCGAAAATTAATAAAAAATCACAGATTCTGTTGCTCGGTTTGCGGTAGTGATTAACAATTACTATTTATTAACAACAATACCTTCACAAAATTTTAGAATTATAGGTTAATATTTTCTGCCGCCGCAACGAAATGAATTTTGGAAATTTAAGGCGAAGTTTTAAATAAATACACGTTTTACTTATATCATTATAATGCGAATAGGAACCTGATTCAACCTTTGAAACATTCAAAATTACAAAAGCACTATTTTTTGCAATCTTTTTTGGACTCAAATTGTGACATTTGTTTGCTGGATTCTAGTGTAGCTCTGATAAATCCATCCCTGTTCTGCGGTCCATATCTTTTTCTGGAGGCTTCAGTGACGAGTTTCACAATTCGCTCAACTGCTTTCGTGTGTGAAGGAAATTTTATAAATTCAAAGCCGTCCATTGGCACATCGTCCTGTATCATCTTCAGAAGTTCATGAGAACTGTAGGCGGTGTGACATAAAAAGGTACAAAAAAGATTTTAAAAAACTGAATTTTTTTCAACCAATAAACAATAATTCAGAATTTTTTCCCCATCTGGTAGGAATGTACGTTCTTATGCTTATATCAGATATTAAAAAAATTCAGATATATTCGTAAATTGGTTGCGAAAAATTCAGTTTTATCTAACTCTTTTAAATTTCAAAAAAATTGAAATAGGTAGTATTCTTGTTAAGCTACGATTTATGGATTATCATTTCATGTGGGGGAGTACTATTGTAGTTACAGTGTGTGTATGCAAGACTGTTAGGCGATTTTAAACATTTTTTTTTTGCTTGAATCAACAGATTCGTCTGTAAAGAGAACAAACGCTTCGTCGTTCAAGCTAAAATGCCTTTATCACATTTGTACCATACCTTTCGATATATTTCTTTCAGAATTATTTCATCAATTAATAGAACTTCCGGATATCTTGTCCAAATTATGCCATTTTTGTTTTGTGGAAAATAAGAAATTCCAGTGTCCAGCTAGTATTGAAATGTATACGATGATTCAGCGTATGACTATCAAAAAATTGTTTGTGCATGCACATCTATGACCAGCATTGGCAGCACATTATTTTAAATGCTTATGCCAGCCACGAAATACGAATTTTTTCCAGAAAGTGACATCATTTTTTTCCATTTTTTTAATTTAAATTAATTCAGCGCTTGAATATACAAGAACTCAATTTTAAATTCCAGTTAGTATTTATGGGTAGCCGTTCACTAACCGTCCTTACTTGTAAGTTAAAGTTGTTCGACGAAAACAACAAAATTCAATCGATGTATTACCCAGTGGTTAATTCTAATGGTCAATGGAAAGACTTAACTAAAAGGAATTCGAATATAGATTTTACAATATTCATTTATACGGTCTCTGCTGTAATAAAGAAATTCATAAATTGTGTTTTAAATGTCTTATTAGAATTATGGCAGCAAAATGGAAAAATGAGCATTTCGGTCTAATATCTATTTGGGCTGAATAAAAAACAATAAACTGATTCTTTAATTTCCTATAGGTATGAAACATTTCTATAAATTCCATCATTAAAATGAATCTTAGAATTCAGTCAAATAATTTTATATTACATTCAGAAGAAAAGAAACAATTGATTAAAATTACGATTTTTTGACTAAGAACTCTTTACCATTTATGCATTCATTAGTTTGTAATATGACTATTTATGACCATTATTCGTATCATATGCACGAGTATAACGCTTATAATTCGCATTTCAAAAACGCATCAGGGCGCATGAAATCATAATACAATGATGTATCCGCATATTCTTTTGTTCTGATTTGGATCTCTTTTGCATCTTTCATCTCAAAATGTTCCGAAATGAAGCCATCGAGATTTAGCTCTTTTTTTAGCGCTTTCTTTTCAATTACAATTCTTTAAACAGATATTTTCATTCTAATCAGTTGTTATTTTGTACTCACAAAAGAACTGCAAGCGTTTTGCCTCCTATTTTCTCCTATTCTCCTAATATAAGGTACGTTTTATGCGTTTAGCTTGGACATAAAGTGAAGAGAGTCATGTATGGATTTTTAAGCAGTACCAAGTATACAATTTTAACCGTTCAATTTATGCAGATCCAAAATTTTGGGGAAATGACCACAAAACAAGTATATTTATTCTAGCTCTCGGCGATTTTGAATTTCCATGTTCCCATTCAAGAGGACGCACAAAAAGATAAATGGTCTTGAATATACCATTCTTTATCAAACAATTTGACACACATTTATTGATTTAGTGACAAAATCACTTACGAAATATTTTCTAAATTATTCCGTTGCTTAGTCATCCTCTTCAAATACAGGCAGATAGGCAGAATTTAATAAATACGATTTTTGGAACCACGAAGATGTAAAATGCGAGAGTAAATTTTTGACAATTGCATTATTTTGTATTTTATTTAAAAAAAACAACATAAAAATAATCTTTAATAACAAAAAAAATTCTAATCGATTCTCCTGAAAAAATTAATCGTTGATATATAAAACATTAATATTACAGCAGAAATGCGAAGGAAAGTTAGTTGCAATATTTGCTTTAAGGAATAAAATAAACTGTAATTTTGTTGTTCTGAAATTCCTATATGCGTTATATGTTGCTTTCATTGTACGAAATTCTGGTATTATTTTGTTAAACAGCACAATCATGAAATATAATCATTTTAAATGTTTTTTGCATCAAAATTAAAATGTCGTGACGCTTTGAACGAGACTGATAATTTGTAAGACAAATTTCACAAAACATTTCATCAAATATCTAAAACTCGAGACCACAGACAAATAAGAAATTGTTTCCATGAATGTAAATAACTAAGTTACACTCAACTACGTCACTACTAAGTATCTTTTTCTTTAAAGTCAAATTTATAGCATTCAAATTTTGTTAAATAAATAACCTATTTTATACTAAATTCCCTTCAGGATAACAGTCATCTCAGACATTTGATATCAGAAATATGAAAAAAGTAATAACTCCAAAATTCCAAGTATAAATACTTTTATTTTTGCTATTTTTGCTATTTTTTTATATTTTTTTATTTATTTATTTGATTTCAGATTCTTCGTCCAAAATGAGAAAATCCGCCTTGCTGCTAATATTAACCTGCAAAAGAAAATGAGAATATAAGTAAACAAAAAGTAAGAAAATTTTCCTTTATGTATGGCAATTATTTTATTAAAATGTTTCCGATAATAATAAGTGTTGTTTGATTACATAACATCTGCAGTTTTGAAAAATGGCTTGTATTTAACATATTTGGCAAAAACATGACTTTCTCAAGAGAATTTAAATACCATGAATAGTTTTACCCCATATTATTAACAGACTTAAAGCAATTCAGATAAAGCAAAACACCATAAGCGTGAAAAATAATTATAAAAACTCAGAACCTCAAACGCATCATTTATCAAAAACACAGGCAATATAAATTCCACATAATACAGGAAGACAATTTCTTTATTTAAATTTGAAATCTTCGTGACATTTTCCTGAATTCTGCTGGAGTATTCGTAAGTAAAAAAAAATAACAGGTATATACAATACTACTGAATTAATACAATCAGGTAAGATAACAATGTTCAGGTTAGGTACCAACCTAATTAAACAAAAAATTTGCTAAAGCTTCTGGAATGTTTTTCCGAGGAATATTAACAATCTTTTGAATATTTACAATTGAATAAGATCTATTTTATAAAAAAATGAATACACCAAAATTTGAATAACTTCATTATAATTGGATTTAGTTAACAGTTGAATTATGCTGTTACTACATTGCTTAAATGTTTAATGTTTTTTCAATGAAATTTATTTTTCCATTCATATTCTACTAAAATTTGTAATGAAATCATTTTAGTAATTCCTTTTTAAAGTGCAGAATCTTTTTCATTATGTTCGGAAAAAATGCATTGCACTTTTTCAGTTATATGAAGCAATGAACATTTCATAAATCCCAATCAAACTGAATAAAATAAAGGTATTTTCTAATAAAGTGGATTAATTTCTACTATGAAAAAGGAATGATTTCTTTCTGTTTTGTTTATAAACTCTCATCTTAAGAGTTCAGTTAAACATTATAACTGTTTTTAAGTGATTTAATAGGCCGCGGTGGCCTAGTGCTAAGGTCTCGACTTTGGGGCCGGAGGGATCCAGGTTTGAAACCCAATTCCACTGAAGTTCCGTAGTGTATTGGGCCTTCTGCACATCAAATCATACGTAGGGGGCCAAACGTCGTCCCGTTGGTGTGGTGCGGAAGTTTGGAGTGGGGGTACTATCTCAGGTGTCGTCCTGGTCATCTGACCGAGGTTCAAAATTACGAGGTCTGTGTCCCAAAATAGCCCTCATGTTGCTTCAAAACGGGACGTTAATAAAACTAAACGAAACTTAATTGATTTAATAAAAGCATATGAATATAAAGTTAATACTAATTATGAGAATCATATTCTCAATACTATATTTTACGCATTCAGAATGTTATTCTACACTTTCTAAAATGTCCAGCTCAAAATATTCTCTCTACAGGGGCCGCCCTACGTTTCTAAGAAATTTGGACGCTCTGAGGTGTCGCCGATGTAACCCTATAAGCGTTTCAGCCGTATTTTTCCGTTTCCCCTGTCGACTTCAAAAGCGGATTATCCATATTTATTGGTATTATTTCTCAAACTACCATGGATAAAATATTTCTAAGATTTCAAAGACTTGATTAAATGGAATAAACATCCAATCATTCAATTTAAAAGAAAATTATTAAGGTTTTAAACTATTAGATAAAAAATAACGAAGCGCCTAAGGGAGGTTATTTTTGTTACTTTATTTATGTCTGTGGGCCGAAAATTCCGTGCTAATAGATGGATGTTAAGAGGGGGGACTTCAAAGCAGGGGTGTCCTCTTAGAGAAAATTCGTGTATAGAAAATCTTTGAGTGAAATAAAGATAAATGTCTTACGGTGTATAGTTCCTCTTACTCTCAGCCCGGGGTGAAATAACCAGGCAATCCACCGGGCTCCTCCTTTCCGTATGGATAACCAGAATATCCAGCCCCTCATCCGGCAACTGCTGTATCAGCAGAACCATTATGTTATCGAGCCCTGGCAGCTGCTGCACCAGCAGCGCCATCATAACATCCAGCTGCAGAATTATGAAGGACGAGCAGTACGAGAAGAATGAAGGCCTGAAAAGAGAATGACGCAAAACTGAAGGAAAATTGCTAACAGACTTCGAAAGTTAAATTTGAATAAATATCGTTGTGAATTTTCATTTACTAAAATCATTTTTTATTCCAATGAACTCGTAATATAAATCCAGCTTCCAACAGCTTTGTAGAACCGAAAGTTATTTCGATGCAGTATAATCATTCATTAATTAATACGTGGTGTCTTTTCCTAGATATTAATTTGTAATTAAAACTTTGGTCAACGTTTATTTCCCTTCGTTAGGGAATGATCCTTCATGAATTTTGTAATTTTTCTTATGAAAGAAATATTCTCTGTGCTACTAACTTAGTAGCAATTACAAGAAGAGAGTCAGATATGCTTTTAATCACTTCTGGTATTCTCTAATTAAATTAAGAAAATTATAGGAAATTAGTGCGAAAATTCTAGTAAGAATAATAAGTCCTTTTTAAGCACTTTCTTATCACAGTTTTAACTCTATCAAAATATATAAGGATCTGAAAACGGCTGTAATTCTATTCAGCATTTATAATCGGAACATCAAATGAAACTGAAAGTATTTAATTTTATGAAACAATCAATTATTAAGACCTAAAAAGTCATTAAAATCAAATATTAGTTAGTGACACAATTATTTTAATATGTAGAAAAGTTAGAACGCGATTTCAAATCAATTGAACGCAGCTGTCCGATATTGGCGGAATCTCATCTAATGCTGAAAACAAATCTTTTATTTCGAATATCTCCCGAGATATTATAGGATGCCAATGTTTCCGAAAGAACTAAAATGTTTTATATTGTTGCTTTATGCAATATTATGTATGATGTTATATATGGGCTTCTTTTAATGTTTTTTATCTTAATATAAACATAACAAAAATATTTGTGGGTTAGCCTTGTATGTCCAATATGCAATCGGATAGACGTCGTATCTGCTGTTTTGATACTTTTTATAAATTAATTAATTTATTTATGTATTTTTGAGGATATTCATGGTTTCATGAAGAGTTCCAAACCATGAAATTGATCTGATTATAAGGCCCTAGTTAATATACTTGAAACACTTCACAATAGCCGAAAGTTACAGACTTCTGCCTCCTCTAGTAGTTACAAGGATTCACAAAAACATTTGTACTTTGATGATACTCAAATATTATAAATTTATGAAAAAAGTATTTTTTAGTTAAAATAGTATTTCAGTTTATAGGGTTAGTAGTTGAGTTTACAAGTTTATATTAGTGTTCACATCGCTTAGAGTATGATAATCCAAATGATTATGGAAATATTTCCTTACCAGAATCTTCAAACTTCTCGTCATGGTCACCAATTTCTTGAAGCTGAATAGTCTTCTTCCACAATGAACGAGACATTTATAGCAAAAGCTGTTTACATAATGATGACGTTAGTCGTGAACTACGATTACTTTATTTGATTGCTTAAACCCATAGCAATTTTTTTCAAACAATTGCGTAATGTTTTTCACTGTAAAAATTATACATCGCAATCGACAAAACACGTGTATTTTTTTTAAAAAAGCAATCGGCGCGTGAATTGCAGACTATTTCTGAATTAAAACGAGAAAAAAAATCAAAATTTTGATTTAATTCGGAGCCGATATCACCATCAGTAACCTTCAGAGTTTTTGTTTGAATAACCTTCCTCAGCGGTTGATATTTTCGGATGCTTATGTCACTGTTCTAGGAAGGAATGGCAGGGAGGATCGTTCATAAACAAAGAAGAATTTGACTTCTCGGAATAAATGTGGTGCGGATATTTTGCTTTAATTATCTACGTTATTTCATGCTTTTATATAATAATTGAGGAAAAACATGTTTACAATTAATTTCTGTAATTCTTAGAACTTCTTTTTCAACTTAAATAACGTAATTGCAGAAATGAGTATTTTATAATAAGTTATGAGATTAATAAATTATAATAATATTTTAATTTTAATTATTTTGGATATACCTTTCTGTGTAAAATACCAATTTGTTAATTTAATAATATGAATGCAAGATCGAAAAGTGACAAATGATCCAAAAATAAAATAATTTGCTTCTATATTTAATGCATTATATGATCAAAAGTATCCGGACACTTCGGGATATACACACTTTTTCGAATTTCTTCACAATTGTAGAGCGAACTGCCCTTGAACTTCGACTATGTAAAGAATAGGTTGGAACACAGATTTTTCAGTGAAGGTTTGAGCACTAAGGCCTTTAGGGGACCAATCAGAAATTGATAAATAAAATGCTTTAGGCTCACCCTATTTCACAGAAAGCTGATAATGGTTTGCAACTTTAAGCAATGGTTTTGTTTGCTTTCAAAATACATACTTGCATTTTCGTAAAAATAACACATTTATTCGAAGAGATATAAAGGATCTTTTAAGAATCTTAAATTTTTTCGCAAGTTTTTAGCTTATAACAAGCAGAGACTTCAACCAAATTTTACGAAACTTAGAGAATACGTGCAATATGCCAAAAAGCCCTATATTAAAATTGCAAGTAAGTACTTGCAATTTTAAAATAGGTCTTAAGTAAGGAAATTTGAATATTTGAATTAAATAATTTTTAATACAAATTTTATTAATTAAATATAATATTTAATTAAAAATAAGGTTTGTAGCAATTCCTTTTTAACTGCGCATGTGCGAAACTTAATTTTTCTTTTATACTTTCAAAGTCAGATATATTCAGAAAAATAACGACATTCTAACGAGTTAGATTTCAGTTTCTGTCCAAGAGAATCTAAATGATGAAGGGTTTTCAAGAAATAGACGTATTTTAAACTTGAATCTTCAGAAAGTTTTTTGAATTGTATAAAACTTGAATATGATGAATACTCATACGAACTTATAAATAAAATACACAACTTTGGCTAGTATTCTATTTTAGGCCCAGCAATGAGAAAGTGGTATTAAGTGTAGAATTTCAGGGCTGTGGAACAAGAGTCGAAGAAAGAAGGTTGTATGTTTTATACTCTGGTTGTGCAATAAACCAGCATTATTCCAATTCGCAAATCTTCGGTCACTTTCGTAACAAGGCGTGTTCAGTAAATGCTGGAGTTTCCCTGGTTTCTCTCCATTCGAAATATAAATATTGACCAGTTTCTCTTAAAAATCCTCCAGGAATTAAACCCCTGTTAGGGTGTCTCAAAAAACACTTTCCATCAAAAAGCATAGGTCCCGAGATTTTTACCATTCCTTTTGGTCCTAATATAGAGTATATGAAGTTTAAGCTCTCTAAGTTGACCTTAGAAATTTCCTATAAAGCCCTAAATTTGAAAAAAAGCTCTTAAAATGTAAAGTTTTTAGAATTTTTTTAGAAACTTTATATGGTTACTAATGTGTTAAAACTGGTTTAAACGTGGTTCTATAAAAATGTGTGCTAATATTATGAGTATAAATTATAAGATACACATGCTTAGCACGTTATAAAATATCTAAAATAAAGGTTAATATCATTAAAATGTTCAGAAAACGAAAAATTGTCATATAATCGACCTTTAACTATAAAACAATTTTAATGTTTACAACAACATTATCATAACGAAAAGAAATATTTTTTTTGAAAGAATACAAATTGTTTTAGTTATCATTACTCTGTTTAAAGATAAAAGACAAATCATGACTGCGAGTTTGGAGCAAGTTGCCCCAAAATTAAAGGGAGCTTCTTCATTCCTGTCTTTGTCTGCTGTCTGTAAGTTAACGAGCAGGCTCAGGAGTGAACATTAAAATAATGAGTGTTTAGTCCGTAATTTCTCGAAAAGACCGCTGTAAGACCTGACTCACATTAGTGAAACTGTGAGAAGAACAAGCAAAAAAGTTAGAACCGATATAAACCAAAACATAAAACTAACTCCACTGCTCCCAAAAACTGTGTTTTACACTGGAATTCTAAAATCATGATAGACCAAGACGAAGTTGTTTTTGATAAACTCGCCGTTCTAATTTCTGGTGTCCCAAGTTTTGCAGAATGTAAGATGTTGATCGTTCCATCTATACCAGATATAACTTCACAGTCACAAGCAAACAAATTGTTTGAGATAGTTGAAGAGCGGGGATTGTCTGAAGATATTTCTGCTCTGTTTTGATGCTACAGCTCGAAACATTGGATGGATTTTCGCACCTGCGCAGTAAAAAATTATTTACTACAAATACTCATATTTCCTGTAATATTCAAATTATATAATTCAATTTTTATACAATGTTTCTTTTACATATTGTCAAGTATTCTGTAAGTTTCGTACAATTTGGTTGAAAACTCTGCATTTGTAAGAAAAAAACATGCGGAACATTTGGGATGTTTTAAAGAAACTTTTACATCTCCTCGAATATTCGTGCCATTTTTACGAAAATACATGTAAATATTATGGGCATCAAACAAAACCATTCATTAAGTTTCAACTCATTATCAGTTTTCTGTGAAACGATGTGGGCCAAAGTCCCTTTCCTGCTTCATTGCTTTCTGGTCGCCCCCCTAAATGCCATCTTTGCTGCAAAATGTGAATTCCAACGATTGTATGACCCATGATTCTCCGCAACTTATTGCGAATCATTGTATTCCTATTAAGTTAAAATTTTTTGCACCTTAAAAATGGTCCTTAGCATTTGGCCACCAGTGTAGATAGTTCAATAAGAGATGAAGCTTCTGGGCTACTTACTCAATTACATCAATTCAAATTTCTTTGTTCTGTCTTGATATGGTAAGGTATTAAATCATATCATTCCCATTAGTAAACTTAAGCAAGAGAAAATTGTCGATATTGCATTGGCAATAAAACGTTTGGAGAGTTCCAATCAATTTGAGATCTGACAATCACTTTAATACCATCCTTGTCGATGCTGACGAAATGGCATCCAAAATAGATGCAGGTAAAAATTTTTAATCAATACCTAGACATCGAATTCTTCGGCGAAAAAGACAATTTAATTATAAAAATTCGGATGAGCCCATAATCGATGCGGAGGAAAAATACAAAACTGAATTCTGTTACCACCTTGTTGACCCTGCAACCAATTCTTAAGAACAAAGATTTTTTCAGAAGCAGCATCACATCAGTTATTTCTGTTTTTTCTATCATATATATGAACTAAAAGATGTTAGTTCTTTGGTAACTTTGGCAAATTGCAAAAATTTGGAAACCATTTTAACAGATGAAGAATCATCGGATATAAACAGCAGTGAGTGGACCTTTGGATGTTTTGAAATTGATAACAAAAATTAATTTTGCTCCGAACTTGG